>OY992881.1:28177362-28277362 GCA_963921405.1 Cepaea hortensis
ATACGCCTGTTCGTACACGACCGTTATGGGGCTGAATAGAATTGGCTGGAGATCTGGGAGTTAGTGTACCTCAAGAGACATATCATTATGGAGTAAATATATCGATCCTTTTCAAGTTCACCTACTTCTTGCATTTCCTGCCTGCAGTTCTTTAACATTGTGTGTTCACCGTGGTATTAGTCTGCCCTTCTTTGTCTTCTATGAACCATGCCTTCAACAGATGCTTAACTCCTAACCTACAAGTAACGAACAGTTGGTAAATGTACATCGAATGCTAATCATACCAAATGAATCCATTATTATTATTAGAAAAACAATCTAACCTCATTACAATGCTTCTGCTTCTTTTTCTTCCGTTCGCTTGAAATTTGTCTGCAATGTTGTCTCTTGCATGAATGTTACTGTCTTTGTTAGTTCACTTGGTGGTGCATATAGTTTATCGTCCACTGTTGTTTCTCTAGGCCAGAAAGTTTGCCCAGATATTTTGAGCAGCCTAGGAGTATGTAATATGCATCTGACAGTAGCACCACAGACTGTGTGCCATGGTTGTTACTCAACAACAGTACTTAATATTCGATGTAATAACGACATACTTTGCACTCTGCGAGAGTACAAGAGAATCATGTCAATAATCCCACGATGATGGTAGCCAGTCAGCACCCACGTCAACTACTATCGCCAAGAGAACTGAATTTCAGCGCTCTCCTCCTTTTCCTGTAAGCTCAGGAACCATCAGGGTGTTCAAGACCAGCACTGGAACCTGACATCTATGGCGAGGCAAATACGGCTGCAATCAAGTTATGATTCACCACAGTAAACATTGACTGACTGGTATTAGGCGTTAAGTTGGTCATTATTCGTCTACGCGCGTTAGGCATTTCATTGCCAACAAACTCCAAAGAAATCTCAGAGAAAATTATCGTGATATTAATCCTCGGTAAGTGTTTGTTTCTCCAGCCAGCACAACTCGATATTCGTTCATCCTGCATAAATAGTTAATGGGTTTGTCAGGGCAATGACATGAGGCCTGTACAATACAGGTCACACTGCCACTTGTAAGACGTTGGGGATAGAAATAGAAGCTAATAGCATATTCCCAACATGCAAGAACTCTTAAAGCCTGAAGACAGGTTTGGTGGCTAGGGTGATATTTTCGGTACAATGTGAAATATTGCGAAAATGTTTATTGAATGAAAGAAATATCACTTATGACACGAAGGTCGGACAATCAACGTACTTCGGTCAATGGCATGAAGGTCAGACAATCACGGTGCTTCAGTCATATCATGGAAAACAGATCTTTGTTAAAACATGTATTGGAGGGTACCGTGGAAGGGAAGAATGTAAGAGTAAGGTAACGCTACACTTGGACGGATAAAATAGTAAGTACAAGTAAGTAAATGTCTTCTTTACACGTCTAACATGCACTGGCAATGAGCAGCTAGACCCATATTTTATAGACCAAACGGCACTAAGTGGCTGACGGGGTCGATATAACGCCGGTCGTCTTTACTTCCCAGGACATTTATTCTTACACATTTTGGGCTGGGTCGACCTGGTGCCCAGGTCAAATTTTAAAAATCGAAATCGTCCCTCTGCGGATCGAACCCGAGACCACCGGGCCAGCGTCTAGCCGCTACGCTACAGCGGACAACATACGAGGATAGGTCAGAAAGTTATGCACCACACTTATTATCTCTTTAACCGTTAACAACATACACATGAAATTTGGTCACAATGTTCATGCACATGTGCAGCAAACATTTCTACTTCTCAACAGAATCCCCATCAACTTTAACGGTTTTACGCCATCTTGAAAGAAGAGCATGTGTTCCAGATCTGTAAAACATTTTGTCCCGTTCTCACAGCTATGTCTTCACTGCGTTAATCACTTCCTAGTTATCTTCAAACTTTATCCAACGGATATCATTCTTAAGGGGACTGACAAGATGGAAATCAATTGGTGTCAGGTCAGGTCAGGTCAGGGCTGTAAGGTGAACGAGACAGTACATTCTACTACATGTCGTCGATTACCTCCCTTGTTTGCAATCCTCTGCTTTGTAGCGTACATCATTAATATCTGCCATTTCAACGGTTTTGTGTCGCGGTTAGAACTGGTTTTTTGTTTTTGTTTTGTTCGCATATCCTTTACAGGACATCACTGTCAACATCAGCATCTTTTAGCTGATTGTTGATTTCATGGCAAGATTACGCTCAGTAGTTTGCCATTGCTAGAACTGGTTTACAGAGGTGCAATTTGGTATATTTCGTCAAGAGATTATAAACTTTCAAGATTGGTGCAAATGTAATGCTTCTGTCTTTATTATTAACTGAGATAATAATTGTTGTGCATAACTTTCTGATCAACCCTCATAGTAGCCTGTATTACAATATCATGTAGCCATTGGCATTGGGTGTAAGAGACTCGTTAGTGGCAATCTCTACCTCGAATATAACACTTGATGATGATAGTAATCAGTCTTCACAGGACACACTTGATCACTAATTTTAAGCCCTTATCCCAGAGGATTAGACATGCGATGTTATTATCACACATGCGGCTTGGTTTAGAAGTTACAACGTCGCGTTGCCCCGTGAACAGAATACTGAGAATAATAATTGTGAACAGAGATGGAAAAAAAATGCTGAGCTATTCGGATCTGCAATGAAAGCTATCCTGAATGAAATCACACACACACACACACACACACACACACACACACACACACAAACACACACACATGCGCGCCCGCACGTACGCACACACACGAAACCATAGCCAGAAGTTTGGGGTGGGGAGTGCGAGTGCGACATCATTAATCACCAATTTATTGTAAAAGTTCAGTTACTGAGGCCACCAATGTTTCTTGTAAAAGTTCAGTTACTGAGGCAGATGAGGATAGCTTTATTACGCCAGCTTCTGGAGATCAGCATGGCCGAATAGATAAGGACGCTCCCTCTTAAACTTCCGGTGTGCTGATGCCGAGGTAGCGGCTTCAACTCCTACACCAGTCAGTTGGACTAAAATGTTGACTTCTCGTCCTTTAACTGTGGACGTAAATTACAAAATACCTCAGAAGTCGGAGTGGGTTCGCCTGACGTCGAGGGACACTGGTAATTGGGGAATGCTAATTCACACGCTAAAATAAGTCAAAAGCATTAGACGTAGTAGAACGTGTATGGACTATGTTTGAGTTCAAAGCGAGGAAACTCTCCATAAAAGAAAGTGAGACAACAAGTTAAAGCCATAGGGAATCTGGACTTAAACCTGCTACCTTCTTATGACCACAGCACATCTCAGAAGGTAAAAAGTGTATGTCAACACATGGCTAATAAGAGACACTTTAAAAAGTGTATTTTAACGCATGGCTAATAAGGGACACCAAAGAACACGGTTACCATTAGCCGCGTCTGTCATTCAGCTAAACCCACAATTAATGAAGATGCACATTAATCGCACCAAGTCACGTGTCACGTGACTGCACAGCCTCCTGACTTATATTGTGAAAAAGCAAGTTGTAAATGGCAGGAGTGTGGACTTCATTGCACCGGAGTTTACAATGTGGCTTGGTCTCTTTCCACAGGGCGGCCTGTCGAAATAGTCGCACAAATCACGTACAGTACTGCGTAGGTCCAGCGATGACGCATAGGAGTCTCCGAGAACATTGCACTAGTGAACAGAACGACGTGGCCCAGAATTGAACCCACAGCCTTTGCAGCGCGAGGCAGGTGGCGTAACCACTTCGTTACAAACTCCCGTTTATTAACCAAAACATAAGTCAAGTCACTGATAAATACAAAAATAAGTCTAGTAACAGATCAACACAAATATAAGTCTAGAAACAGATCAACACAAAAATAAGTCTAGTAACAGATCAACACAAACTTAAGTCAAGTAACAGATCAACACAAACATAAGTTTAGTAACAGATAAATACAAAAATAAGTCTAGTAATAGATCAACACAAACATAAGTCTAGTAACAGATCCACACAAACATACGTCAAGTAACAGATTACCACAAACATAAGTCTAGTAACAGATAACCACAAACTTAAGTCAAGTAACAGATAAACACAAACTTAAGTCTAGTAACAGAACAACACAAACTTAAGTAAAGTAACAGATAAACATAAACTTAAGTCTAGTAAAAGATCAACACAAACTTAAGTCTAGTAACAGATAAACAAACTTAAGTCAAGTAACAGATAAACACAAACTTAAGTCAAGTAACAGATAAACACAAACATAGAACCTTTATGTGGGTCTAGTATACTATAAACATTGAAAGAACAACCATAGCATTTGTTCAAGAGTAAGTTTATTGACAGTCGCAAGGTTAGATGGCGGAGTAAGTGAAAACCCAAGCAAAGGCAATGTTTTACAAGATGAAGACTATTCTCTGCATATATATCTTTGCATATAAAGGCGAGGAAAAGAGTTCTTAGAAGATATGTTGAGCCTATCCTGACGTATGGAGGCGAATCATAGGTAATTAGCCGACAAGAGAAAAATTATCTGGAAGCTGTAGAGATGTGATTTATAGAAATAATGATGAGGACACTATGGACGGGTAGACAGAGCAATGAAGATATATTGAAAGAAGTTAACTCACAAAGAGAACTGGTTACTGGTATCAGAAGTGTCTGTCCATATTCTGTAGGCATATCACGAGAAGAGGACAGATGGAGTATGTCGTCACAACGGGAAAGCTGGAGAGGAGGAGAACGAACGAACGAACGGACTTTATTTTCAAAGGATAATAAATTCCGCACGCAGGCCCGTCTTACATTCGGCCCTTCCAATCATTCATCTTTCGTTCATCAATAGTGCATAATACATTCATTCACATAGGAAAAAAACAACACTGTCAAATGAATGTTGTAGACATAAACAACCTCCACCCACCCACACATCCCCCATCCACCCACACATCCCCCACCAAACCACACATACACCTCCATGCATACATTCATTCCCCCAATTATCCACCAATCCTCAACCCAAACGTCCCACACCCACACACATCCCGCCACCTACACACATCACACACCCACCACACATCCCCCACACACACGTCCCCCCTCACACACACCCGTAGGCACACATACATGCATCCACCCATCTCCACCTACACATCCCCCACCCACGCACATCCCCCATACACACATCGCCTAAACCACACACACACACATCCTCCACCATCTCATAACTCACCAACACTTACTCACCCACATGTCCTCCACCACCCACCCACACACCCCCAGCCACTCAGCCTAACACACATCCCCATTCGCACACCCCCACCCACACATCTCTCCGCCAACCCACACATCCCGCACCTACCCACACACAAATCCCGCACCCACCCACACATCCCCTACTTACACACATCCTCCGTACACACATCCTCCATCCACAATATCACCCCCACCCCCACATTCCCGTACCCATCCAAACACACACATATCCCCCACCCATCCCCCAACCTTCACACACTCAACCATTCACACATCCTCCACCTATCCACCCCCAATCACCCATCCCCCAAACACACATCCCTTAACCACACTTTCCCCACCCCCACCCACACATCCCCCCACACACACACATCTCCCCACCCATACATAAATCCCCCGCACACACATCCACACCCACCAATATATCTCACATCCACAAACACACACTTCCCACCCACACACATCCCATCACCCATACACATCCAACCCACACACATCCCCCAATTACACAATCTCCCCACCCACAAACACACATCCCCCACCCATACACTCATCCCCACACACATCTCCCCACTCACGTACTCATCCTCAACCACTCACACCCACACACCCCCACCCATCCATCAACACATACATCTCCCATCTACCCACCTACATTCACACACCCCAACAACCCAGCCAAATACACACCCCCTCCCTCACACACATTCTTCGCCCACCCGCACATCCAATACCCAACCACACCTCCCCCACCGAGCCACATACACACATCCCTCGCCCACACACATCTCCCCTCCCAAACAACAATCCACCCATATACACATCCCCACCCACACAAACATCCCCCACCCACACAAACATCCCCACACACATCCCCACCAACACATCACTCACCCACACAAACATCTCCCAACACATCTCCCACCCACCTACAAACACAATCACCACCCACACATACATCCTCCACCCATCCACACTTACCCCACCCACACCCACACAGACATATCCCCCACCCATACACACCCATCCCCACATCCATCCCCACGCCCATCGCACACCCATCCACCAACGCACACACATCAGCCACACCCCACACACCCATTCATCCACACACCCATTCACCCACACATCCCTCACACACCCACCCATCCACACACACATGCCTCACCTAAACAACCACCTACAAACCAACTCCCAAGTGGGATACCAAGAAGAAAGAAGCTGTACAGTATGACATCACAGCATGGAAGAACATCGGTATTATACAGGTCTGGCAGCATAATAGGCTGAAGGCCGTGGACAGACATGATCACCAAAGCCATACAGTATGGACTATAAGCAGAAGAACTTGAAACACGTCAGGCCCGTCTGCTGGCGAGATTAACTTACTATAATATTTGTCAAATATAAGATCAGCTGCTATCTTTACAACGACAGTGCAAGATGCAACATACGTAAGCCAATTCGACAAATCACCCCTAGGATTGTATAACCACTGCGGATGCTCTTTTTCACCTGTCTAACTGAAGGCCGAGGTTTAAGGACAGTGAATGTATCTCACAAATCCCCGACATACAGAGTCCTGGGTTCGAAATCAGCAACAGGAGATTTGGAAGCAGACTGCCTTGCGTTGATTTCGATGGTAAGAGAGTCGATCGTTCAGAAAACAATCACAAACTATTAAACATACAAACTGCTTAGTAAATGACAAATAGCCAAAATTTACTGGAATTTATGTGACGTCTTTAAAGGACACGCAACTAATTTATACAACTGAAGCTTATGTCCTAACCCAGCAATATGCTATTTCTAATGGCAATGTGATGACACAACATATCTACTTTTATCGGTCAACGCATACCTACATTGGCAATTCCCCAAGTGCCATGAATAATTTGCCACACATTCCATTTGCTAATTGAAACGTTACGTGAGTCTGATTCTTTTACTTCATAAACTCTAAATTCACAATTAGAGAGCAACACTTTATGGTGCATATTTAAGTTGCCTCGATTCCCTAATAGTGCAAAAATTGCAGCTATTATTTTATCAACACGGAATATTTAATCTGTATGCAAAACTCCACCGTGATATTCATCTAGTCTAGCATTTCAGATCGTAGCTCGCTGTGAAGCTGGCTGTGGTTCTATCACATTAGATGTCTGTGTAAAGCATTCTCTTCAATTCCATGTATATCTGCATTGCATGGGCGAAATAGGGAACACATTGAACCGTTCAACAGGGATTCATTGTCAAAGAAATGTAGTTTTTAAGACAAACGAAAGTGAGGGAAATGAAATACTTTGGGCGTGTAGAGTCTGGAAAAGATGTATATGGAGGGAGGCCTAACGAGTAAGCGGACAAAAAGAATACCCAAAATGGATGGGTATATAATTAATAAATAATGTACGCATGCCAGCAAGCAACACAGGCAGGACATCTGGCTAATAACAGAGAGCTATTGCGAAAAAGTGTTATAAGCGTGAACTCTGCATGGGATAAGCCAATAGGTGATGGTGTTCTTCTTCTTCTTCTTCTTCTTCTTCTTCTTCTTCTTCTTCTTCTTCTTCTCCTCCTCCTCCTTCTTCTTCTTCTTCTTCTCCTTCTTCTTCTTCTTCTTCTTCTTCTTCTTCTTCTTCTTCTTCTTCTTCTTCTTCTCCTGTGTGCCAAATTCTTAACCCTTTGAAAATAAAGTTTGTTCGTTCGGTCATTCTTCTTCTTCTTCTTTTTCTGCTCCTTCTAGTTCATGTTGTGTGGCGTTGGTGATCATGCCTGTCCACAGCATTCTGTCTCGTGTACTGCTAATCATTTCTGATACCGGTTTACGCCCATGCCATAATGTCTAACTGTCCAGCATCTTCTCTCTTGGTCTCCCCCTGCCTCACCTGCCTTTCAATTTTCCCGTTGTGACGACAAACTCCAGCGTTTACCTTTACATGACATACCCAAAGGATGCATTCTGTTTTATTCTGATGTGAGTAATCAGTTCTCTTTCTATGTTAGCTTCTTTCAAGATATCTTCATTGCTCTTTCTGTCCGTCAAGGTGTTCTTCTGATCATTCTTTTATAAAACCACATCTCCTCAGCTTTCACAACATTCCTCACTTGTCTTCCAACATAATGTGCAAGGTATCTCAGAAGAAGATAGTCTGCCACTGCTGTCCATCTTGGCAATGACGTCTTTGTAATGAGACTACTCCTCCTCCTACTTTATCCTCCTCCTCCTACTCCTCCTCCTCTTCCTCCTCCTCCTCCTCCTTCTTGTTCTTCTTCTTCTTCTTCTGTTTCCATTTCTTCTTCTTCTTCCTCTTCTTCTTCTTCTTCTTCTTCTTCTTCTTCTTCTTCCCCCTCTCCCTCTTTTCTTCGTTCCTAAACCAAAAAAGTGATGACACAGACACTTAAACTCCACTAGTATGCTCTGCAAGGGTTAAGAAAGAAGAGCAACCAGAGCATTAGTGCTCAGTGCATTTCTTACTTAAGACAGTTGCTAGGCTCTGAAACTAGCATTGGCATGATTGCTATCTTATCTGACCAATCTGGTCGTGGGACAATCCCAGGCTCACAAAAGTGTCTGGGAAGGAGAGGTGTTAAGATAAATAACTGATGATCCCACCACGTTATACCGTGACTTAGAATATGTGAGTCTAATATTTCAAACTGCTACAGTTGTGCTAGGCATGAAACCTCCCTTACCATTTTAAACAAGAAAGCGGTAATACACATGACAATACCACAATAGAACAAAATACTAAGAATTAAATATGGCCAGCCTAATACATAAAAATAAAAAAAAAGTATCATTCATACCGAAGCATTTTTCTCCTATTAAGGCAAGCAACAGATCTATTTCACAAACTGAAAAATATCTTATGCAATAAGTCACTGTCATTGAATGTAAGAAAGAGAGTGCTGAGGTGTTATATAGTACGTGTTTTGCTGTACAGCTGTGAATCTTGGAATGTAAATTAACAAATTATGAAGAACTTGGAAGCAACAGAAATGTGGTTCCTGAGACGAATGTTGCGAATTTCTTGGACTGCCAGAGTAACTAACGACGATTGCCTGAAAGAGGCTAAGAACGCTAGAATATTATATTCAACAATAAGAACAGCTTTCATTGGTTATGTGACGAGAAGAAAGGCATTGGAGAACATCGTGACGACTGGAAAGATCGCGGGGAAGAGAGGCAGAGGCCGACTACAAGAAATGATACTGGATGGATTGAGATGGTGGTATGGAGGAATATCAGCAGAACACCAAAGACACTTGGAGAGACATGAATGCCTACGCCAGCTGACATGGCGCTTGATGATGATGATGAGTGTCCTGTGATGTGGTAGAGCCATCACATGTTGTAGGCCTGTCTGCCCATGGCATTATCAGAGCAGTTTTGTTTAGTCGACGGATCAACATCACGGCACACGGGTGTAACCAATAAGTGCTCCGTTCTACTCCTAACTCAAGCCTGAGTCCGGGGAATCTCAGCTCAGTACACGAACTCCGTAGCACCAGCGGGGATCCTAAAATACTTTGGGTAGATTTCTAACCCGAAATTTTGCCCAGGCAGCCGTTAGGCTACTCTTTACTGAATTCCAACTGCCAAGGGAGTTTTTACTTGCGCAGCAATACACACGGGCGTCCGATCTCACTACCCAGAGACCAGGGGAAATTTTGTTACTAGAAGTCCACGTGAAAAAATACCGGTATATTATCAGAGCAGTTCCCTATCAACGTCCTTAACACGCCCGCAAAAAAATATGCCCCAAGCAATTTCCAACTATGTGTCTGCGATGTGCTAAGGGCCTTGACATTTGGTAGGCCTGTATGCACGGAAAAACGGGTTGCCTACATACCTATACACAACAACGGGTTGCCTACATACCTATACACAAACAAACCTGAGTGAGTCAGAAGTAAAACAGGAAGAGCATGTTGCGGTAAGGTAATCATTGGGAAGATATCCCTGTAAAGGTGTATGATGACAGCCATCTCACATATACTATGTTATAAATTCATGTAACGAGGAAGTGTCCCTGGTTTCCACATGTCCTTCCTCTAGAAACCTCTCCTGTCTATTTAACAAGGCAGGAGTTTCTCTGAGAACCCAGTGCAGCTGGAGAAACCCTATTTCAGCTGATGACTGAACCAAAACTGTCGCGTTGGTATGCCAGTGTACTATACGTTACGCTACCTCGGTAACCACGGAAAGATAGCAAAACCCCACAATAACACTTTGACTGCTGACCTATTCCTCCTCGTTCACCTACTCCTTCACCTCGTCTTCCTCCTTCACCTCCTCCTCCTCCTTCATCTCCTCCGTCACCTCCTCCTTCACCTCGTCTTCCTCCTTCACCTCCTCCTTCACCTTCTCCTTCACCTCCTCCTTCACCTCGTCTTCCTCCTTCACCTCGTCTTCCTCCTTCACCTCCTCCTCCTCCTCCTCCATCTCCTCCATCACCTCCTCCTCCTAGTTCACCTCCTCCTCCTTCAACCCCTCCGTCACCTCCTCCTCCTAGTTCACCTCCTCCTCCTTCAACCCCTCCGTCACCTCCTCTTCCTCCGTCACCGCCTCTTCTCGTCGCTAAATTGGCAGTATTACATACGGGGTATTAAATAGAATTACTACAATAACACCCAAAAAAAAAAAAATGTAAATAAGCTGTAAAACCAATCCGTTTAAATAAGTACAACATATTTAATAAGCAAAAAAACATTATTTTCGAAATAGTGTATCAAAATCGCTGGAAATCTCGCACTTAAACTTTCAGTGCGGTAATGGCGAGGTAGAAGGTTCAACCCCAGTTAAGTTGAGCTGAAATGTTGAGTCGTCCTTGAATTAGGGACGTAAATTGCAAGTACCCCAGATGACGGAGTGTTGGCCTGATGGCGAGGGACACTGGTAAAAGGGAAAGCTAATACACACGCAAAATCAGTTCTTCTTCTTCTTCTTCTTCTTCTTCTTCTTCTTCTGCGTTCATCCGGAGTTTTTTTTGTCCGGACGTGATTGCGTTGCGCTTGTTTACAGCAGAACTGCGTTATTGCGCCGTTAGGCCGACACATCCTACTTCTGCGGGCATTTGTTGACCGGGTTAACCTTCCCGGGTAAATCAGTTCTGTACACTAGAAGTAGTAGGCGCGTGTACGAGAGAACGAAAATTAAATTTAAAAAAAAAACACACATACAAGTAATCAATCTGAGTACGTGCACACATACACACACGCATGATCGCGCGCGCACACACACACACACACACACACACATACATACACGCTGACACATACACACGCACGCACACACATAGACACACGCACAGCCACACACATGCATACTTACCCTTGAATGCCCACGAGAAACTGATCGAGGCCGCCGAGATGAAAAACTTTACATTAGATATCCAAAAAAAGCAACAACAACAAGAAGAGCAATAGCGCCGATCAGCTGCTAACTACGAGAACACAGCAAGGGAAAATCCAGTGTCCTTCCTCAACACCCGGCTGATAGGGAAAACACTCAGCTAACCTCGATGTGATGGCTGCCTCAGCCAGACTACCCGTAGAGCGCGCGGCTCTTAGCGCCGTGCCGAACAACAAAGCCGGCATGGGTGTCGATGCTATTGAACAGCCGGACGCACCGAACACGCCCGAAAAGAAAAACTTGATTTTTACCAAGGAACCTAGTTGGCATGCTAGGTTTAATTGATGTTTAGTTTTTCTATGCTAGTTTTGACTTCACACGTTAACTAAAAGAGTGTTGTGAAATGCATTGGTGGTAATGTGTTTGTCGATAAATATGTGTAGCAAATTAGTAAACATAATAATAATATGTGTATTCATATAAAAAAGAAAATATAAACTCACAAGTTATCAATAATATGTTGCACAGTTTATTGCCTGGCATACTTCACTACCTCTTGTTAGGTGCTTAATGCAGAGTTAAACATAATATGAAGTGAATAGATGAATAATACGTTGGCTGAAATATTTAAAACATCTCATAGTCACAGGTATTGGAATAAGACGCCCTCACACAAGTTCCACCTGTGACTAAGTTTTTGCAGTATTTTAGTATTTCTTCTTATCCGCTAGTTCCACCTTCTCCACGTTATTTCTTCTTCTTCTTCTTCTTCTTCTTCTTCTTCTTCTTCTTCTTCTTCTTCTTCGTCTTCTTCTTCTTCTTTTTCTTCTTCTTCTTCTTCTTCTTCTTCTTCTTCTTCTTCTTCTTCTTCTTCATTATTATCCATTCATTACATTTTGTATTTCTTGCCTGTTGGTCCACACATCGGTACCACTGTACGAGTACTGCTTATCTTATTGTGTTCCTATTTCTGCCCCATATGTCATCAGCTATTCTCTTTCTCTGAGATATAACATTTCTTGGTTTCGTTGTTTTATGAATCGACCTAATAGCATTACGGGTATCTTCATAAATGCTCCAACTTCCTTAGCAAATATTAAGGTTTTCTCCCATAATGCCGATATGCCGTCTAGTAGACAACATGCGGATGGTATCAGAATCGAGTTGACATTCACTAGGTTTCTGGTTAGACGACGTTGGAACTTAATTGCCATTTAATAGGAATCACACTCGATTGATAGTAGAACCATTTGTGAAATTAGTGGTTTGATGATGATGATGATGATGATGATGATGATGATGATGATGATGCTGAAGATTATGATGATGATGATGATGATGATGATGATGATGATGATGATGATGATGATGATGATGATGATGATGATGATGATGATGATGATGGAAATTAACATGCTTGAGCTATAATTATAAAATTGTGCTTGTCCTTTGTGGGTCTGTACGATCAACGCTAAGTTGATTTTCCAGGACAATTTTACGTTATAGTAGTTTGTCATTCGAATATCTTGGGTCATTTATTACCAAACATGGTGACACAATGAAAACAATTAAAGACGAATGTCTATTGCTCTTCAAGGACTAAAACAACTGAATAAATTGTGGCGTGGGACAGATAGAACTACAAAAATTAGATTTTTAAGAGCATGCATCTTTCTCATTGCAACATACGCCTATGAGACCTAGGCACTTACTAAACAAGCTGAACAGCTCATAAATGCCTTTGAATATAAATGTTATAGACGAGTTCTAAGAATATCTTGGATAAAGAAAATAACAAATGCATCCATACCTCAAGAGCTGAATATTGAAGAAGGTTAGCTATTAAAGACGATAAAACAAATAACATTGAAATATTCTGGTCACTTGAAACGTCACGAAAGTTTGGAGAGAACAATTGTCGGATAAATAGTTGATGGCTCAACCCCAAAGAGATCAAGGATCCTCGGTTCCTCTTTCTCAATGTGGTCCTGCACGTTAAAATTAATTTAGCTGTTACTGGCTCAATGATTTGAGACCATTAAATAGAGTTTTGGAGAACCGAGGAATACCTCCAGGAAAACACTGAAAATTTTACTGAGTATCCCAAATGGCCTTAGGGTTGGTCCCTTGCCTCTCCTCTACCAACTAAATAATTAATCTAGGGTAATTGCTCACAACAATTTTACTATGACAAGAGAACTCTCAAAAGAGAAAATAACCAATAATTTCAACATATATATATATATATATATATATATATATATATATATATATATATATATATATATATATATATATATATACCTTGATATATACAATTGAGTTGTTGATTATACATGTTATAACATTCAACAATCAATACAATACACTTACAAGATTATTTAATATACATCTCTAAATAATTATCTATCTCCTGGCTGTGCCACTGTATCATACATTGTCCTCAGTGTTATATCCAGTTTCAGTTACAATTATTGGGCCTCTTCTGCTGGCCTAAGTCTAATCTGTGGAAAGAAACTGGGTACACCCTGGATGGTCTCCCATCCAGTTCTTGGATCTCGGTAGCATTCTGTCAGTGTAGACTATATTCTTGAGTGTTATTTTATTTTTTTCCCCCGATTTGATTTATTATGTCTCACTGTATTTCTTCCACACTTTACCTAGACAAAAGGATATGTGATATCTGTCCAGGAAAAGGTGGTGAAAATTGGCAGGAAGTTGCTGTGGAATAGTATTTGGCCTCACTATCTCAGCTGCCTCACTCAGTTAAGTGGCTACTGCATTCAGTCAAGCTGCTACTACTACTTTCACAAAGTGCTGCATTCACAAAGTCAGGTCTGGATATTGACCAATACCTGAAATTGTAGCATCCATCATAAATCTAAAAATATCAGCAATATGAACATCAGAACTGAAATGTTCTATATTTTTCTCAAGAACATCACAAAGGAAATACCTAAAAGAATTGTGATCCTAGGAAAATAAACAGTGGAAGGTAAAGAGTCTTGGTGCTCTCAAATAGTTATCCACAACATAATTGGTTGCTCTCCATTCCATCTTCCATTATATGGTGTTCAAGTTTTAGACTAGCAGATGTGCAGTTCATCTTCACATATGCCTGTCCTCAGGTCTACCGGTTAAGTAATACCTTGATTGATTTGGAATTGACAACTATGTTTCCCATCCCATTCTGTACCTAGTTAATTCTCTTCATCTTTTTCTATTTAAGAAAAAGGGTCTCATATTATAATATAATAATATAATACTATATATTATGTGTTAACAGGAGTGACATGAGCTACAAAGTGTGATTTTGCTTAAATTACAAACACAGATGCTGGTAGTATGCGTAATGTATGATATTGGTTGTGTCGTTCTCAGCGCACATTACTAGATGATTATAGCATGAATGATATTTTATTCAAAGTGTTGTTATGCGCTGGAGTGTACTAAATTATTATTTAGTTTATGGGTTCCGCCGAACCAGTTCTCTGGTGATAATCATGGCATTACACATCAAAGTTGCCAGCTATCCTGAGCTTGACTGTTGACCTATACTCCCTCTCTCTCAGCCTGTAACGTCACTCACTCACTCAAACTCCTCATGCATCTGTCAACATATCCATCTTTGCATGTGGGGTCAATTCGCTCATCTCAGACATCATTCATATGTATGGGTTATCATTTCACTCAGTCTATAGACACATTCATATTGGTATGGGTGATCATATAGGAATCATTCATCACACATCCTTCATACTGGCATGCAAGGTGGGTAATTATACTTATGTGATTTCCCAATGATAACTTAAAATGTTTACCATCATTGATATCACAATGAAATATATCCTTTCACAATCACTCATCATACACATCATATATGTAGGAATGACAATCATGCCTATGTGGGTGCTTTACATAGAATAGATCCACAGATTCAACAAGAATGGCATTACAAGGAAATCTCATCCGTCAACAGAACTTATACTATTTCCTAGATAATATTTAGTCATGCATACCGATGGGTTTTATCAAATGATACATTCACATCTGTTTAACAATGATGAAACACACATGACACAAGCATGCTCTTCAATGACATAGACATGTGATCATTAGGAACACTTATGAAATTCACCCAGGATTTAGCAACATGAAATTCATAAGTCACCACATGCTCTCATCAAATACATACAATTTATGTGATATACTCCAATTCACATTCAGGCATTATGAATTATAATAATTCTTGCATGGCTGTTGATTACGCACTATTTTGTGGCACAAATATTATTATTCTCCATGGTTGCCAACATTGAAATACATTTGCCTCACCAATTGGGTGCTTTAACTCAACACACAAAACTATGATCCCTGTAGACTTTATTTGGTTCTCATGTGTTCATGAATTACAAGAAAACTATTTGTTTGTCCATGTGCTCATGTCAAAAAGTAAATCTACTGACTAATGTGCTCAGATCTACTTGACTATACACATTACACTAATTTCCCTATCAGTGCTGGCACAGGCAAACTAGTTTTAAATCTTACCAGTGGGCACATGTACCATATGTCCTTACCACTGCACTAAGAATTCTTTGTTTTCTTAAGTCTTAAGTTACCACTCTAATTCATTGTAGATTGAGTTTCATGCTTAAGAAATAAAATATATAACATGTGTCTAATGTTTTGTACATTAACTAAGTTGTTTAGCTGGGAGAAAGTAAAACACTGTAGTTTTCTCCTAATGTACAGTTTATCTTATGACTATGATAACTGAGTATAATATTACTTAGTTTCTACTAGATTAATTTCTTAAGAACTCACCATTCTAAATCATTGTAGATTGAGTTGCTTAAGAAATAAATGTACAATTTGGACTAATGCTTATACATTACATCAGTTGTTTACTTTAAGAGAAAATAAAACTCACTATGGTTATTCTTTATGAATAGTTTATCTATAAACTATAACAATTAAATATATTATAATTAACTTCTTAAGAACTCACCACACGTGCTCAACAAGTCGACTTACCAACTCTTCTTCTGGGAAAAAGACTCACACTATTAAGATTTAAAATAAATTAAAGTGGCTATGGTGTTTACCTTATTTATGAGAATGACTTCAACATGTCGACACGTTTCGTGATCTGAATGAGATGCAATTTCTTATAAGCGATGTCGTAGGCTGAGGATTTTCTTTTCTTGTGAATTTTGATTTTGAAACTCTCTCACTCCTTCCGCTATTTGAGGTCTTATGTCTCATGCTAGCTGATAAACAAACAGACTGTGTTCCGATTGTTCACTGCTATTTATACGCTGGCTTTTCCGGTTCACGTTTTTCATTGCCAATGGGTTATATTAAATCGTGGATCGTACAAGTGTGGAACAAACAATCCTGTTGCAGTGTTCAGGCTTTAAATGTCGACGGAAAATTACAGCATGTTACGTTTGTGAAAATAAAGTATATCACAACAATAATGGAGGGGTATATGCCTGAAAAGAGAGGAAGAGGAAGGCCGAAGAGAATATGGGAGCACGATATTGCGGATGATCTCCAGATGGGTGTATCGGATGCGGGACATCTTGCTTATGATCGAGAGGTTTTCCGGAAGATTTGTTATGGGAGCGAGGTTCTAAAAATGACATGCTACTGAATGAATGAATGAGTTTGCCATTGCTTTCTGAACAAGAAGTCAATCTAACATGTGCGGTTCTATTTTACATAGAATGCTTTGCGAGCCTATCACAAGAACTATATGTAGTCCTCTACTATACGCCAATCAATTAACCGCCGCCGTTACAGCCTCTATCTCCATCCTCGAGCGGGAAGTCGTGATGTTTTACGCCAGGCTCTCCTTTTTTGCACATCCTTCATTCACCTATGTAATGAGGCCCCACCCACTCCGTTCCCCCATTCCTACCGACCCAACGGTGTATGTTATCACATTACTTCTACCATTGTTAGATTGACTGAAGAAGATTATCATCATCATCGACAACAACATCATCTTCATTGTCATCCTCATCATCTTCATTATTATCATTACGCCGTGATTCCTTCTGTTGTATTGGTCGTCTATGGTTACAGACTGATGCTGTTAGCTGTAAGTCACCCCGCCTGTAGACCTGCCATTATGTCATTGAAACATATCTGGACATGAATTAATAAACAGTGATACAGGTGGATTGTTGTTGAGATATTTGATCCCCAGGTTCTGTGGGGGGGGGGGGGGGAGGGAACCCATTTCAAGAGGAATTATTATGGAAGTTCGTGTTGTTAAACAAGCTGGAGAACTGCCAGGGCATAACATCAGTGATAGAACCATAACAACTCTTAGGTATACTGAAATACTGAAAGCTAGCAGTCAAAGGGTAAAAAGGCATAGTACAGAATGCGGCTTAGATATTAATATTTAAAAAAAAAGATACGAAAACTACGATAATTAATAGGAAAGGAAAGGTCATCAATGAACATCAAAGTAAACGGGAAGATACTAGGATAAGTAACTAGTTTCTCCTATCTTAGACATATAATAACAGATGATGGCAGAAGTGAAAAGAAATTTAAGAAATATAGAATAGGAATGGCCAAAACAAATTTCCAAAATCATGAAATCAGTGTTAATATCTAGAGAGAATAATAAATCATTAAAAAATAAGAATTGTGAAATGTTATGTATATTCAACACTACTATATTGTACAGAAGCATGGACATGAATAAGCAATTGGAAAGTCCAATAGAGGTCATGTAGATTTGGATATACATATGAACATGTCGTATTTGATAGAAACCAAAACACTCAAATACAGAGGTTCTAGAAAAATTGGGAATGAAAAGAGAATTGATGAAAGAAATGAAAAAGATGCAAGTGTAATATTTCTGCCAAAGACTATACCAGCGGGTGAGACTCGCAACGATATAAGTGGGAAGATAACGTTAAGAGATAGACGAAAATCAATCTGACATAATGTACAGTCAGGGCGAGAGACAGACAGTGTTGGAGACCCATTGCAGCCAACCTTCGTTGTGGAAACAACAGCTGATTGACCAATCGACTGATTGATAGATTGTTTGATTGATTGATTGATTGATTGATTCATTGATTGATTGATTGATTGATTGATTAGTGTAGCTCTATCTGTACATCTGCAAGAATTAAAATCAACCCCGAGCGTACATGTTTAATTACAAAACTATGATATAACTGGACTAGGACTCCAAATTGGACAAGAAGGACACAACTGGACTAGGACTTCTAACTAGACACAGGGACATAATTGGACAAGGACTTCTAATTTCTCACTTGTCTGCATACATATATTCATACAAAATGACAGAGTGAAAGAAAAGCAGAGAGAAAGAGAGAGGGGAGAGAAGCAGAGATAGAATGGAGAGAGACGCCCAAAGAGAGAGGAGATAGAAGAACGGAGAGAGAGGTGATAGACGAATAGAGAGAGAGAGAGAGAGAGAGTGGAAGGAGACAGCAGAGAGAGAGAGAGAGAGAGAGACGAGAGAAGTGCAAAGACAGAGATGAGAAAGAAACAGAGAGATAGAGAGAGTAGAGAGAAGCAGAAAGAGAGAGTGTATGTGTGTGGAGAAATCTTCATTTTGACACATACAGATACAAATTAAGAGCTGTCAAGCTGTGATAGAAGCAGAGAGAGAGGGATAGATAGATAGATAGAGAGAGAGAGAGAGAGAGAGAGAGAAGCGAGAGAAGCACAGAGAGGAGAGAGAAGCAGAGAGAGAGAGAGAGAGAGTGTCGTATATTTTGAAGGGACTGGCAATCACTAAAGTGCATGACCCATCTCTGTTAAAGGTAGCTGGGCCCCATCCTCTTCTTATATGTAAATAGATCAAGAATACGACCCTTGAAAGATTTACAGACTCGGATTTGGTTATTTGTCTAAGGGTGTGTGGTCCTCTTTTAATAGAAAAGTCATCACTAGGTTTGTCCCCTGTCTTTCCACCTGGTATTTAATGGTATAGCTCACGAACCCCCTTCTTCCATCTTAAGAAATTGTCTGAAAAGACTTTCTCAATAAGAATCAGGTGCAATATAACATGGATTTGGAACAGTTAAAGATGAAGAGTCTCCTGTTCTCTCTCTCCAACTAAGAATTTATCTTATGTGAATGTGTATCTGTTAATTAAACATTCAACAAACACAAGGGAGCATTGAGACATGTTCCACACACAAGATAGAGATTTTCCCACAGATAGTTTGGACTGACAAATTAAGTGGAAGAGATCTTCACATTTAAACAAATTTATTGACTGTGCCAGTTTCTTTTGGCCTATTTGACATTTTCTTTGTTCTTTCATCAGCTGTTAACATTTACAGAATGAAATAGAAAAAAAAAAACTTTCATAGGACCAAGTATAGTCAGTCAATAAATAATAACATTCATTGTGTAGTGAGATATTTTAACTACCAAAATGTGTTATAGTTAACAATTTCTACATCCAACAATAATTCAAGAAAATCATTTTCTGAGAGGGTGAAGTTTGTGGGAGTGATAAGAAAACCTGGTGTGATGAGATGTGGATAAGCCTGGGTCCATGGTCTGATGGATCCACTTCAGGTTGGGCCAGTTTAGCTTCACTGAAGACTTCTCATTCTCTGCCTAAGGCTGGAGTCATCTGCCATCACAGGTGTTGATCATCTCATTCACTCCTCTTCCCTCCTTGTTGGTTAGGTGTGGCACCAAGACATCACTGTTTAAAATTCATACAGGTATGTATAATCCTTTACAGCATGTTCATAGTGTGAACACAACATAACAAAACAAAAATGATAAGATCAGAAGAAGTATTGTTGTGTTACTTTGGGGTGGGTCAGAGATTATTACACTGGATGCAGCTTCTGTTGTCTGGTACCTGCTGTATGCATTTCCTCAGTGGACCTGTAGTTCAGTGAGTAGTGTACAGTCAGACACAGATAAGAGTGATAATGTGATGTTCCCTGAATCATGGTAATCAAGCTGACAGGCAAGATCAACACAAGTATGAGATGCATTTGTATAAATGGCATACATTTAAACATCCACATTACTCTATTTGTTCTACATTGTGTATATAATTGTTTATCTGTACTTTCCAAGGCAACTACTTCCTATTCTAAATCATTTCCTTGTTCCTGCTGTTGTGGTGTGGAGTTGTGTGGTGTGAAGTGTATTGTGTTGAGTTAACTTCTGTTGTGTGGGGTTCCATAGCTTGTACTAATTGTCCTCACATCTACATCAGTTAATATGAGTTTAACTCATCTAGTGTGCTTTTATTGTGGTTCATGTCCAACATACAGAATTTCTGATGTGTATTTGTTACAAAATGTAATCTATACAAGGTCATGACACAATATATTAGAAAAAAATTATTACTTAAAGTATTTTTCCCTAATACTCTCCTCCTCTCTGTCTACTTATACTTCTCCTACATCTTTTACCAGTGCATATCATGTCCATTCTGTTGGCGACACAGTTGGCTATAGACCAAGGTAATTATCACCCGTTAGTCTGAGCAGATTAAGTAGGTCGGCTATCACAAATGACGTTTGTGAACATAAACCTATTTTAAGCAATGCAGTTGATGTAGTGCGTTGTCTAAATAAAATCTGACACATGAATAAACTAATTTCTATCAAATACTATTTGTTTTCAATCCGTAAAGAGAAAAGGAAGAGTATAATTCCTGTTTCATTTCTTTAGATTGCAAAATAGACAGAATTAAGTACATTTTTAAGCAAGGTAGTGTTTCGTTTGCACCAGCTGACTATCTCTGCAGAAACGTTTTCCTAGAAGTTTTTGATGAAAAGCATTTGAGTGCATTGGAAATTTCATCTTGTACATTATTCTGTGATAGATTATAGTCATATGCACATAGTGAAGTTGTTAGATGTAGTGTAGAAAGTCAGAGTTTTGCAGTTTTGAGAAATTATAAGATGTCGGTTTCGCCGGGGAAGTGGCGCCAGTATTGAAGTTGCGATCGGCAGTTTTTCACATTTTCAGAGATTTATTTTATCAAAAATACAATTCATTGGACGCACAACACTGGATACCTTTACGTTATACATCTTGGTACCACTTAGATCTGAGAATCACGCGCTTACCTCAGACTAGATCAAACTGCCCGTTGTAAAAGTTTGAAAGTTGGACAACACATAGCTTTGGCGACTGCTCGCTCGCTCTGAAGTCATAGAAGTGCGCGGTTTTATTAAAGCGGCGCCCAAGCTGGGGGACGCTATATCCACGTGATGTGTCTCTACCAGTCACATTCTATTCTGTTGACGCTAACCCTTCTATTCTTATCCTGGCATCTGTCTGTCATTAGTATCGCTTAGTGCGTTCGATGTTCTACGGTGCTGTAATTGTTTCGATAATCTCTGGGTTGCTGTGTAACGTTGACGCGCTGAAAATGATGGATAGGTGAATATGTCACATAGCCCCACTCCAGATTGTTCTAGGGTATGGAACTAAGTTTCCAGCATTTACAGTGGTCAAGCTTTTTCTATATGATTTACTCCAATGTATTCTCTCCTGTATCTGATTGACCTGGTTCATCAGACACTGGGTGTCGACTTAGAAAGTCTGCTCCCACATTCATCTTTCCAGGGACATATTCTATCTGGAACGAGTATGGTTGTAGAAGTAGTGACCACCTCATAAGTCTTGCATTCAAATTTTTGGATGCTGCGAGAAACATAAGTGGTTGATGATCACATTGTACAGTGAAGTGTTTTCCATATAGGTATGCCTGAAACTTCTGTACACTCCATACGAGAGCTAAACATTCTCTCTCGATAACACTATAATTCTTCTCCGCTGCATTCAATTTCCTGCTGGCATAAGCTACAGGGAATAGCTCTGATGTTTCATCTCCTTTTCTCTGCAACAGCGTTGCCCCAATTCCTATGTCACTGGCGTCTGTACGCAGTACGAATGGTTGGTTGAGATCTGGCAGATGTAAAACTGGGTGATTGGTTAAGGCTTGTTTGAGTGCTGTGAAAGCTCTCTCACATTCAGCAGACCAATTGACTTTCTCTGGGTTCCCTTTTTTGGTAAGATCCGTTAAAGGTGCTGACAGAGTATTGAAGTCTTTAATGTATCGTTGATAGAATCCACCCAAAGATACGAATGATCTCACATCCTTCTTTGTCTTTGGACGAGGTGCTCTCTGGAGTTTGTCCACGTTTCCTTCCTGTGGAGTTATTAGTCCATGAGATATCTTATGACCTAAAAAGTCCAATTCTTGGAATCCTACTTGACATTTCTTTGGCCTAGCCGTTAATCCAGTTTCTCTGAGTCGTCTGAACAAAAGATGTAGTGTTTCTACATGCTTGTCAAATGTTTCAGTTGCGATCAGTATATCATCCATAAAGTGACTAATGTCTGGATGTTGTAGTGGGTCAAGTAATTTTCTCATCATACGTGTAAAAACGCTAGGAGCATTACTTAATCCGAATGGAAGTACGTTGAACTCATAGTGTCCTCCAGGCGTACTGAAAGCTAACCATGGTCTAACCTCCTCCTTTACAGGAATCTGATAATATCCCTTACTGAGATCAATCCTAGTAAAGTACTTCGCTCGGTTGAGTGCTGTGAAGAGTTTGTTCTGATCAGGCAGAGGTTCTGCTTGAAATTCAGTAATAGCATTGAGCTGTCGATAGTCGATGCACAATCTATGTTCTCCACTTGGCTTTCTCAATAATACGACGCTGGCACTGTAAGGTGATTCAGATGGTGAAATTATTCCTGCGGTGAGTAGCTGTTGTATTTCTTCCTCTAAAGTCTTTTGCTTTGCATAAGGAACTGGGTAAGTCTTGACTCGCACAGGCACTGTGTCATTTAACTTCATGTCAAATTCCTCCAAATCAGTTCTTCCTGGCTTATCTGTAAGTACGTCTGCATACATAACCATAAGTTCCCGAATCTGCTCCTGCTGATCCTTTGTTAAGTTGGGATTAATTTCCACATCCTTAAAGGTTTCTTTGGCTTGCAGTGGGTACTCGACTCCCATTGTTGATCCTTCTTCGACTTCAGTAGCCACACTCATGGCCATCAGATGTGCAGGTTCGGTGGTTGAGGGTCTTTCATTATATTTCTTCAGAAGGTTTATGTGAAATACTTTCATCTTGCCTTTGACAGAAATCTTGTAGTTGGTACGTGAGATTTTCTCCGTCACTACATAAGGTCCTCTCCATCCTATTTGCAGCTTATTCTGACTGGTTGGAAGCAGCAACATCACCTTCTCTCCCACCTCTAACTCTCTATCTTTTGCCTTGCGATTGAAGTAGCTAGCAATTCTTCGTCTGGCTTTACGTAGATTGACATTCGCTTGTTTCCAACTGTGTTGTAAACGATTCTTCAACTCGGCAACATACGTAGATGCAGTCACGACTGTATCGTCTGTATGATCATCAGTCCATGTTCGTAGCAATGCCTCCAATGGCCCCTTGATTGGTCGTCTGTCGTATATTTTGAAGGGACTGGCAATCACTAAAGTGCATGACCCATCTCTGTTAAAGGTAGCTGGGCCCCATCCTCTTCTTATATGTAAATAGATCAAGAATACGACCCTTGAAAGATTTACAGACTCGGATTTGGTTATTTGTCTAAGGGTGTGTGGTCCTCTTTTAATAGAAAAGTCATCACTAGGTTTGTCCCCTGTCTTTCCACCTGGTACTTAATGGTATAGCTCACGAACCCCCTTCTTCCATCTTAAGAAATTGTCTGAAAAGACTTTATCAATAAGAATCAGGTGCAATATAACATGGATTTGGAACAGTTAAAGATGAAGAGTCTCCTGTTCTCTCTCTCCAACTAAGAATTTATCTTATGTGAATGTGTATCTGTTAATTAAACATTCAACAAACACAAGGGAGCATTGAGACATGTTCCACACACAAGATAGAGATTTTCCCACAGATAGTTTGGACTGACAAATTAAGTGGAAGAGATCTTCACATTTAAACAAATTTATTGACTGTGCCAGTTTCTTTTGGCCTATTTGACATTTTCTTTGTTCTTTCATCAGCTGTTAACATTTACAGAATGAAATAGAAAAAAAAACTTTCATAGGACCAAGTATAGTCAGTCAATAAATAATAACATTCATTGTGTAGTGAGATATTTTAACTACCAAAATGTGTTATAGTTAACAATTTCTACATCCAACAATAATTCAAGAAAATCATTTTCTGAGAGGGTGAAGTTTGTGGGAGTGATAAGAAAACCTGGTGTGATGAGATGTGGATAAGCCTGGGTCCATGGTCTGATGGATCCACTTCAGGTTGGGCCAGTTTAGCTTCACTGAAGACTTCTCATTCTCTGCCTAAGGCTGGAGTCATCTGCCATCACAGGTGTTGATCATCTCATTCACTCCTCTTCCCTCCTTGTTGGTTAGGTGTGGCACCAAGACATCACTGTTTAAAATTCATACAGGTATGTATAATCCTTTACAGCATGTTCATAGTGTGAACACAACATAACAAAACAAAAATGATAAGATCAGAAGAAGTATTGTTGTGTTACTTTGGGGTGGGTCAGAGATTATTACACTGGATGCAGCTTCTGTTGTCTGGTACCTGCTGTATGCATTTCCTCAGTGGACCTGTAGTTCAGTGAGTAGTGTACAGTCAGACACAGATAAGAGTGATAATGTGATGTTCCCTGAATCATGGTAATCAAGCTGACAGGCAAGATCAACACAAGTATGAGATGCATTTGTATAAATGGCATACATTTAAACATCCACATTACTCTATTTGTTCTACATTGTGTATATAATTGTTTATCTGTACTTTCCAAGGCAACTACTTCCTATTCTAAATCATTTCCTTGTTCCTGCTGTTGTGGTGTGGAGTTGTGTGGTGTGAAGTGTATTGTGTTGAGTTAACTTCTGTTGTGTGGGGTTCCATAGCTTGTACTAATTGTCCTCACATCTACATCAGTTAATATGAGTTTAACTCATCTAGTGTGCTTTTATTGTGGTTCATGTCCAACATACAGAATTTCTGATGTGTATTTGTTACAAAATGTAATCTATACAAGGTCATGACACAATATATTAGAAAAAAATTATTACTTAAAGTATTTTTCCCTAATACTCTCCTCCTCTCTGTCTACTTATACTTCTCCTACATCTTTTACCAGTGCATATCATGTCCATTCTGTTGGCGACACAGTTGGCTATAGACCAAGGTAATTATCACCCGTTAGTCTGAGCAGATTAAGTAGGTCGGCTATCACAAATGACGTTTGTGAACATAAACCTATTTTAAGCAATGCAGTTGATGTAGTGCGTTGTCTAAATAAAATCTGACACATGAATAAACTAATTTCTATCAAATACTATTTGTTTTCAATCCGTAAAGAGAAAAGGAAGAGTATAATTCCTGTTTCATTTCTTTAGATTGCAAAATAGACAGAATTAAGTACATTTTTAAGCAAGGTAGTGTTTCGTTTGCACCAGCTGACTATCTCTGCAGAAACGTTTTCCTAGAAGTTTTTGATGAAAAGCATTTGAGTGCATTGGAAATTTCATCTTGTACATTATTCTGTGATAGATTATAGTCATATGCACATAGTGAAGTTGTTAGATGTAGTGTAGAAAGTCAGAGTTTTGCAGTTTTGAGAAATTATAAGATGTCGGTTTCGCCGGGGAAGTGGCGCCAGTATTGAAGTTGCGATCGGCAGTTTTTCACATTTTCAGAGATTTATTTTATCAAAAATACAATTCATTGGACGCACAACACTGGATACCTTTACGTTATACATCGTGGTACCACTTAGATCTGAGAATCACATGCCTACCTCAGACTAGATCAAACTGCCCGTTGTAAAAGTTTGAAAGTTGGACAACACATAGCTTTGGCGACTGCTCGCTCGCTCTGAAGTCATAGAAGTGCGCGGTTTTATTAAAGCGGCGCCCAAGCTGGGGAACGCTATATCCACGTGATGTGTCTCTACCAGTCACATTCTATTCTGTTGACGCTAACCCTTCTATTCTTATCCTGGCATCTGTCTGTCATTAGTATCGCTTAGTGCGTTCGATGTTCTACGGTGCTGTAATTGTTTCGATAATCTCTGGGTTGCTGTGTAACGTTGACGCGCTGAAAATGATGGATAGGTGAATATGTCACATAGCCCCACTCCAGATTGTTCTAGGGTATGGAACTAAGTTTCCAGCATTTACAGTGGTCAAGCTTTTTCTATATGATTTACTCCAATGTATTCTCTCCTGTATCTGATTGACCTGGTTCATCAGACACTGGGTGTCGACTTAGAAAGTCTGCTCCCACATTCATCTTTCCAGGGACATATTCTATCTGGAACGAGTATGGTTGTAGAAGTAGTGACCACCTCATAAGTCTTGCATTCAAATTTTTGGATGCTGCGAGAAATATAAGTGGTTGATGATCACATTGTACAGTGAAGTGTTTTCCATATAGGTATGCCTGAAACTTCTGTACACTCCATACGAGAGCTAAACATTCTCTCTCGATAACACTATAATTCTTCTCCGCTGCATTCAATTTCCTGCTGGCATAAGCTACAGGGAATAGCTCTGATGTTTCATCTCCTTTTCTCTGCAACAGCGTTGCCCCAATTCCTATGTCACTGGCGTCTGTACGCAGTACGAATGGTTGGTTGAGATCTGGCAGATGTAAAACTGGGTGATTGGTTAAGGCTTGTTTGAGTGCTGTGAAAGCTCTCTCACATTCAGCAGACCAATTGACTTTCTCTGGGTTCCCTTTTTTGGTAAGATCCGTTAAAGGTGCTGACAGAGTATTGAAGTCTTTAATGTATCGTTGATAGAATCCACCCAAAGATACGAATGATCTCACATCCTTCTTTGTCTTTGGACGAGGTGCTCTCTGGAGTTTGTCCACGTTTCCTTCCTGTGGAGTTATTAGTCCATGAGATATCTTATGACCTAAAAAGTCCAATTCTTGGAATCCTACTTGACATTTCTTTGGCCTAGCCGTTAATCCAGTTTCTCTGAGTCGTCTGAACAAAAGATGTAGTGTTTCTACATGCTTGTCAAATGTTTCAGTTGCGATCAGTATATCATCCATAAAGTGACTAATGTCTGGATGTTGTAGTGGGTCAAGTAATTTTCTCATCATACGTGTAAAAACGCTAGGAGCATTACTTAATCCGAATGGAAGTACGTTGAACTCATAGTGTCCTCCAGGCGTACTGAAAGCTAACCATGGTCTAACCTCCTCCTTTACAGGAATCTGATAATATCCCTTACTGAGATCAATCCTAGTAAAGTACTTCGCTCGGTTGAGTGCTGTGAAGAGTTTGTTCTGATCAGGCAGAGGTTCTGCTTGAAATTCAGTAATAGCATTGAGCTGTCGATAGTCGATGCACAATCTATGTTCTCCACTTGGCTTTCTCAATAATACGACGCTGGCACTGTAAGGTGATTCAGATGGTGAAATTATTCCTGCGGTGAGTAGCTGTTGTATTTCTTCCTCTAAAGTCTTTTGCTTTGCATAAGGAACTGGGTAAGTCTTGACTCGCACAGGCACTGTGTCATTTAACTTCATGTCAAATTCCTCCAAATCAGTTCTTCCTGGCTTATCTGTAAGTACGTCTGCATACATAACCATAAGTTCCCGAATCTGCTCCTGCTGATCCTTTGTTAAGTTGGGATTAATTTCCACATCCTTAAAGGTTTCTTTGGCTTGCAGTGGGTACTCGACTCCCATTGTTGATCCTTCTTCGACTTCAGTAGCCACACTCATGGCCATCAGATGTGCAGGTTCGGTGGTTGAGGGTCTTTCATTATATTTCTTCAGAAGGTTTATGTGAAATACTTTCATCTTGCCTTTGACAGAAATCTTGTAGTTGGTACGTGAGATTTTCTCCGTCACTACATAAGGTCCTCTCCATCCTATTTGCAGCTTATTCTGACTGGTTGGAAGCAGCAACATCACCTTCTCTCCCACCTCTAACTCTCTATCTTTTGCCTTGCGATTGAAGTAGCTAGCAATTCTTCGTCTGGCTTTACGTAGATTGACATTCGCTTGTTTCCAACTGTGTTGTAAACGATTCTTCAACTCGGCAACATACGTAGATGCAGTCACGACTGTATCGTCTGTATGATCATCAGTCCATGTTCGTAGCAATGCCTCCAATGGCCCCTTGATTGGTCGTCCAAACAACAATGTTGCTGGAGCAAAACCTGTTGAGTGATGGGGTACCTCCCTATAAGCGAATAGTGCTGCGGGTAAATACAAGTCCCAATCCTCCGTATTCTCCTGGGCAATTTTGCGCAGAATACTAATCAAGGTCCCGTTCCACCGCTCCACAAGTCCGTTGGATTGCGGGTAATATGGTGAACTAAAGATATGGCGTGAATGAAAAAGTCTAAATGTCTCCTCCATAAGTTTACTACGAAACTGTGAACCGTTGTCCGTCAAGATTCTTTGGGGGAATCCTAGACGTGTGAATATTCCTAATAATGCTTCAGCAACGTGTTTGGAGTCACAGCTTGGCATAGGAACCGCTTCGGCCCACATGGTCGTTGTGTCCACAAGCGTTAATATGAATCGATTTCGCCTCTTCGTTGCGGAGAGGGGTCCGATTATGTCTACAGCTACCTTCTCGAACGGTATTCCTGTTATGGGCAGATCACCCAACATTGCCGGTGGTGTCCGGTGTTTTGGTGATACTTTCTGACACTGTGGGCATGATTTTACAAACCGTTGTATGTCTGCGTTCATCCCTGGCCAAAAGTAGTGAGTTGCAATGCGTTGTGTAGTGGCGTTGATACCCATATGCCCACTAAAGGGTAGACTGTGGCCCATTTCAAGAATCTGAGCCCTGTGTGGAGTTGGTACAACAAGTTGGTTGAACTCTTGTCCAGCTCTCCCTGCTTTCCTGTATAGAAGTGCTGACTTCATAAACAGCTCACCTTTACGTGGAGGTAAATGTGATTTAGGCAGTTTCCTGAAGCAGGGTTCCAAGGTGCTATCGGCTTCTTGTGCCCTCTTCAGTTCCTCCTTTCGAGGGATTGGCGTAGTTGTTTCCGGAGTCTTTTTCGTCTGGGATCGAGTTGTCATCGTCGACATCGCCACAGGTTGAACAGGTTCTCCTAGAATTATAAATCTACAGCCAAGAATTACGGGATATATAGGATCTTCTAAGACTGCAGCCTTGATTGTCCCAGTGACATAACGAGATGCTATGCTCACCTTTGCCACCGGAAGAGACATAGTCGCAGAGCTCTTCAGGGGTCCCTGTAATTCGACGATCTCCTCTGTCACCTGTTCCGGGTGAACTAAGGATGATGATACAACACAGTCGTACGATAACCCGGTATCATAGAGACAGGTCGTCTTGAATCCATTCAGCAATATGGACTCGACAACCGGAAGATGAGATGCGGTGTCTTTATGAGGTGTCTGGTTGGACGTTTCATCAGTGTTCACTCCTTTCTCTCTTCGGCTGGCCAAACAAGCAGCTGTGTGTGGAGGTGGCTTCTTCCTACAATTCTTCAATGTGTGTCCTTTAATTTTACAATTAGTGCAGAATAATTTTTCCTCCTTCGCTGTTGTTTGGGCTGTGTTCTGAGGGATGTTTTTGGTTTTCCCATTTTTCTTGGTGCCTAAGTTGCCATCACCTTCCTTTGCTTTTGAAGTTTTATCCTGAGGGGGAATGTTGGCCGAACGTCCCTTACCTCCGATTTCCTTCTGAGATTTCTCAAATCTCTCGGCTAGGATGATGATGCTTTCTAGTCGGTCAGCTCCGTTCTGGGTTAAGAATGCTTTCATTTCATTCGACATCTTTCCTTTTAGCTGATCTATGATGATCATCTCTCGGAGCCCTTCGAAACTCTCATCAAACCTACCCAGACTTGCCCATCGTTGAACATAAGATTTCAGCCTTTCAACTAATTGCGCATAACTTTCGCCCGGTTCTTTCCTTGCGGTTTTGAATCGAACTTTGTAAGAGTCCCCGTCCACTTCGAATCGGCTCAAGAGTGCCTTTTTGAGTGTTTCGTAATCCTGTTGTTCTTCTCGAGTGAGTCTAGAGAACACGTCATACGAGGTAGACCTTAAAGCCTGCGATAGTTTCGTCGCCCATTTTTCCTGTTCTAGACCACAACTGACGCACATAAGTTCGAAACGTGATAAAAAAGCCTCGACATTGTCCGTCTGTTCATTAAATGGTTCTAGTGGAAATGACATCGCTCCGGAATTTTGGTACGAGACGTTGGAATGTTGTTCTGTCACTGGAAAACCTAGTGAGTTTGAGGGGGTGGGGGGAATCCCTCCCTCTAGTCTTCGGATCTCCAGATCAGTCTCCATTCTTTTCAACTCCAGTTGATGTTGACGTTCTCGTTCCCTATCCCTTATTTCATCTTCATGTTTCCTTTGTTCTAACTCATAAGCTTGTAGGCGTTGTTTCTCCTTTTCAGCGATTTCAGCTTGAAGTTTCTGTTGTTCTAATTCATATGATTGTAGGCGTTGCTTCTCCTTTTCAGCGATTTCAGCCTGCAACTTACTCTCCTTCTCAGCTATTTCAGCTTGAAGTTTCTGTTGTTCTAATTCATATGATTGTAGGCGTTGCTTCTCCTTTTCAGCAATTTCAGCCTGCAGTTTCTCCCTCCTGTCAAATTCATCTGATACAAATTTAGCCAGCTCAGGGCCGTCTAAATTGCATAGCTTGCCTATTTCAACTGTCTGGGCACGGAACTTAGCAGCCTCGGCCATGCTCTATTTTTGTCTACCCTATCTTTTTGTAAAAAAAAATAATACTGTGCAGTTTGCTCAGGTCTGGGTAAGCCTGTCACTTCCCGGATCTGAAATTATACAGCATAACATGCACAATATTAACAAGCAAAAACTAACTAATGTCCGCTGACCCAAGTAAAATAGTTCTTATACACCACGAGAATCTGACCTAAGAAATAATTGCAACTTAAATTCTTGTCTTTCTGTCAATGCTCCTCAAGCTAAAGACAGAAGCAAAGAAGTACCCAGAATGATTGCACTCTTCCCAAAAGAACCTGAAATTTTGATAGAGATTTCCCTATGGAGAAAAATTTTCCCCAGTCGGTGATGAAATTCTCTAAGTCCAAATTCCTCTATAGAAAGACATCTTCTCGAAAGAGAAATGTTGTAGATGGTAAATTCTCACTCTATTTCCTCTGGAACACCTTTTTCTGAAATATAGACCTATTTGAAAGAGGCCCTCCTTTTTTCAGAAGAAATGATCAGTCACTTGCCATATTCTATCTATAATTGTCATTCATATCATATGGAGGTCAATCAGTACCCCACATGATGTTCATTTATCATATGTGAAGTGACAAAGTTAAAAATCTTAATTTGTTTAACAACCTCTATAATTGTCAATCATATCATATGGAAGTCAATCAGTACCACACATGATGTCTATTCAACATATGTAAACATGACAAAGTTGGAAATCTAAATCTGTGTAACAATCTCTATAATTGTTCAAAACAAGTACAATGTCACCAATTCACACATGAATACTGTTCACATCTAGTGTCACTGATCTACCATAGTTTAGAATCCCTCGTCAGATATCTATCTATTCCCAGGGTTTATCATCTAGGATAATAGTTATCTAAACTGTCTGCTGGGTTTCAAAGTCCGGGACGGGCATCCAATATATGTCGTATATTTTGAAGGGACTGGCAATCACTAAAGTGCATGACCCATCTCTGTTAAAGGTAGCTGGGCCCCATCCTCTTCTTATATGTAAATAGATCAAGAATACGACCCTTGAAAGATTTACAGACTCGGATTTGGTTATTTGTCTAAGGGTGTGTGGTCCTCTTTTAATAGAAAAGTCATCACTAGGTTTGTCCCCTGTCTTTCCACCTGGTACTTAATGGTATAGCTCACGAACCCCCTTCTTCCATCTTAAGAAATTGTCTGAAAAGACTTTATCAATAAGAATCAGGTGCAATATAACATGGATTTGGAACAGTTAAAGATGAAGAGTCTCCTGTTCTCTCTCTCCAACTAAGAATTTATCTTATGTGAATGTGTATCTGTTAATTAAACATTCAACAAACACAAGGGAGCATTGAGACATGTTCCACACACAAGATAGAGATTTTCCCACAGATAGTTTGGACTGACAAATTAAGTGGAAGAGATCTTCACATTTAAACAAATTTATTGACTGTGCCAGTTTCTTTTGGCCTATTTGACATTTTCTTTGTTCTTTCATCAGCTGTTAACATTTACAGAATGAAATAGAAAAAAAAACTTTCATAGGACCAAGTATAGTCAGTCAATAAATAATAACATTCATTGTGTAGTGAGATATTTTAACTACCAAAATGTGTTATAGTTAACAATTTCTACATCCAACAATAATTCAAGAAAATCATTTTCTGAGAGGGTGAAGTTTGTGGGAGTGATAAGAAAACCTGGTGTGATGAGATGTGGATAAGCCTGGGTCCATGGTCTGATGGATCCACTTCAGGTTGGGCCAGTTTAGCTTCACTGAAGACTTCTCATTCTCTGCCTAAGGCTGGAGTCATCTGCCATCACAGGTGTTGATCATCTCATTCACTCCTCTTCCCTCCTTGTTGGTTAGGTGTGGCACCAAGACATCACTGTTTAAAATTCATACAGGTATGTATAATCCTTTACAGCATGTTCATAGTGTGAACACAACATAACAAAACAAAAATGATAAGATCAGAAGAAGTATTGTTGTGTTACTTTGGGGTGGGTCAGAGATTATTACACTGGATGCAGCTTCTGTTGTCTGGTACCTGCTGTATGCATTTCCTCAGTGGACCTGTAGTTCAGTGAGTAGTGTACAGTCAGACACAGATAAGAGTGATAATGTGATGTTCCCTGAATCATGGTAATCAAGCTGACAGGCAAGATCAACACAAGTATGAGATGCATTTGTATAAATGGCATACATTTAAACATCCACATTACTCTATTTGTTCTACATTGTGTATATAATTGTTTATCTGTACTTTCCAAGGCAACTACTTCCTATTCTAAATCATTTCCTTGTTCCTGCTGTTGTGGTGTGGAGTTGTGTGGTGTGAAGTGTATTGTGTTGAGTTAACTTCTGTTGTGTGGGGTTCCATAGCTTGTACTAATTGTCCTCACATCTACATCAGTTAATATGAGTTTAACTCATCTAGTGTGCTTTTATTGTGGTTCATGTCCAACATACAGAATTTCTGATGTGTATTTGTTACAAAATGTAATCTATACAAGGTCATGACACAATATATTAGAAAAAAATTATTACTTAAAGTATTTTTCCCTAATACTCTCCTCCTCTCTGTCTACTTATACTTCTCCTACATCTTTTACCAGTGCATATCATGTCCATTCTGTTGGCGACACAGTTGGCTATAGACCAAGGTAATTATCACCCGTTAGTCTGAGCAGATTAAGTAGGTCGGCTATCACAAATGACGTTTGTGAACATAAACCTATTTTAAGCAATGCAGTTGATGTAGTGCGTTGTCTAAATAAAATCTGACACATGAATAAACTAATTTCTATCAAATACTATTTGTTTTCAATCCGTAAAGAGAAAAGGAAGAGTATAATTCCTGTTTCATTTCTTTAGATTGCAAAATAGACAGAATTAAGTACATTTTTAAGCAAGGTAGTGTTTCGTTTGCACCAGCTGACTATCTCTGCAGAAACGTTTTCCTAGAAGTTTTTGATGAAAAGCATTTGAGTGCATTGGAAATTTCATCTTGTACATTATTCTGTGATAGATTATAGTCATATGCACATAGTGAAGTTGTTAGATGTAGTGTAGAAAGTCAGAGTTTTGCAGTTTTGAGAAATTATAAGATGTCGGTTTCGCCGGGGAAGTGGCGCCAGTATTGAAGTTGCGATCGGCAGTTTTTCACATTTTCAGAGATTTATTTTATCAAAAATACAATTCATTGGACGCACAACACTGGATACCTTTACGTTATACATCGTGGTACCACTTAGATCTGAGAATCACATGCCTACCTCAGACTAGATCAAACTGCCCGTTGTAAAAGTTTGAAAGTTGGACAACACATAGCTTTGGCGACTGCTCGCTCGCTCTGAAGTCATAGAAGTGCGCGGTTTTATTAAAGCGGCGCCCAAGCTGGGGAACGCTATATCCACGTGATGTGTCTCTACCAGTCACATTCTATTCTGTTGACGCTAACCCTTCTATTCTTATCCTGGCATCTGTCTGTCATTAGTATCGCTTAGTGCGTTCGATGTTCTACGGTGCTGTAATTGTTTCGATAATCTCTGGGTTGCTGTGTAACGTTGACGCGCTGAAAATGATGGATAGGTGAATATGTCACATCGTCCAAACAACAATGTTGCTGGAGCAAAACCTGTTGAGTGATGGGGTACCTCCCTATAAGCGAATAGTGCTGCGGGTAAATACAAGTCCCAATCCTCCGTATTCTCCTGGGCAATTTTGCGCAGAATACTAATCAAGGTCCCGTTCCACCGCTCCACAAGTCCGTTGGATTGCGGGTAATATGGTGAACTAAAGATATGGCGTGAATGAAAAAGTCTAAATGTCTCCTCCATAAGTTTACTACGAAACTGTGAACCGTTGTCCGTCAAGATTCTTTGGGGGAATCCTAGACGTGTGAATATTCCTAATAATGCTTCAGCAACGTGTTTGGAGTCACAGCTTGGCATAGGAACCGCTTCGGCCCACATGGTCGTTGTGTCCACAAGCGTTAATATGAATCGATTTCGCCTCTTCGTTGCGGAGAGGGGTCCGATTATGTCTACAGCTACCTTCTCGAACGGTATTCCTGTTATGGGCAGATCACCCAACATTGCCGGTGGTGTCCGGTGTTTTGGTGATACTTTCTGACACTGTGGGCATGATTTTACAAACCGTTGTATGTCTGCGTTCATCCCTGGCCAAAAGTAGTGAGTTGCAATGCGCTGTGTAGTGGCGTTGATACCCATATGCCCACTAAAGGGTAGACTGTGGCCCATTTCAAGAATCTGAGCCCTGTGTGAAGTTGGTACAACAAGTTGGTTGAACTCTTGTCCAGCTCTCCCTGCTTTCCTGTATAGAAGTGCTGACTTCATAAACAGCTCACCTTTACGTGGAGGTAAATGTGATTTAGGCAGTTTCCTGAAGCAGGGTTCCAAGGTGCTATCGGCTTCTTGTGCCCTCTTCAGTTCCTCCTTTCGAGGGATTGGCGTAGTTGTTTCCGGAGTCTTTTTCGTCTGGGATCGAGTTGTCATCGTCGACATCGCCACAGGTTGAACAGGTTCTCCTAGAATTATAAATCTACAGCCAAGAATTACGGGATATATAGGATCTTCTAAGACTGCAGCCTTGATTGTCCCAGTGACATAACGAGATGCTATGCTCACCTTTGCCACCGGAAGAGACATAGTCGCAGAGCTCTTCAGGGGTCCCTGTAATTCGACGATCTCCTCTGTCACCTGTTCCGGGTGAACTAAGGATGATGATACAACACAGTCGTACGATAACCCGGTATCATAGAGACAGGTCGTCTTGAATCCATTCAGCAATATGGACTCGACAACCGGAAGATGAGATGCGGTGTCTTTATGAGGTGTCTGGTTGGACGTTTCATCAGTGTTCACTCCTTTCTCTCTTCGGCTGGCCAAACAAGCAGCTGTGTGTGGAGGTGGCTTCTTCCTACAATTCTTCAATGTGTGTCCTTTAATTTTACAATTAGTGCAGAATAATTTTTCCTCCTTCGCTGTTGTTTGGGCTGTGTTCTGAGGGATGTTTTTGGTTTTCCCATTTTTCTTGGTGCCTAAGTTGCCATCACCTTCCTTTGCTTTTGAAGTTTTATCCTGAGGGGGAATGTTGGCCGAACGTCCCTTACCTCCGATTTCCTTCTGAGATTTCTCAAATCTCTCGGCTAGGATGATGATGCTTTCTAGTCGGTCAGCTCCGTTCTGGGTTAAGAATGCTTTCATTTCATTCGACATCTTTCCTTTTAGCTGATCTATGATGATCATCTCTCGGAGCCCTTCGAAACTCTCATCAAACCTACCCAGACTTGCCCATCGTTGAACATAAGATTTCAGCCTTTCAACTAATTGCGCATAACTTTCGCCCGGTTCTTTCCTTGCGGTTTTGAATCGAACTTTGTAAGAGTCCCCGTCCACTTCGAATCGGCTCAAGAGTGCCTTTTTGAGTGTTTCGTAATCCTGTTGTTCTTCTCGAGTGAGTCTAGAGAACACGTCATACGAGGTAGACCTTAAAGCCTGCGATAGTTTCGTCGCCCATTTTTCCTGTTCTAGACCACAACTGACGCACATAAGTTCGAAACGTGATAAAAAAGCCTCGACATTGTCCGTCTGTTCATTAAATGGTTCTAGTGGAAATGACATCGCTCCGGAATTTTGGTACGAGACGTTGGAATGTTGTTCTGTCACTGGAAAACCTAGTGAGTTTGAGGGGGTGGGGGGAATCCCTCCCTCTAGTCTTCGGATCTCCAGATCAGTCTCCATTCTTTTCAACTCCAGTTGATGTTGACGTTCTCGTTCCCTATCCCTTATTTCATCTTCATGTTTCCTTTGTTCTAACTCATAAGCTTGTAGGCGTTGTTTCTCCTTTTCAGCGATTTCAGCTTGAAGTTTCTGTTGTTCTAATTCATATGATTGTAGGCGTTGCTTCTCCTTTTCAGCGATTTCAGCCTGCAACTTACTCTCCTTCTCAGCTATTTCAGCTTGAAGTTTCTGTTGTTCTAATTCATATGATTGTAGGCGTTGCTTCTCCTTTTCAGCAATTTCAGCCTGCAACTTCCTCTCCTTCTCAGCTATTTCAGCCTGCAGTTTCTCCCTCCTGTCAAATTCATCTGATACAAATTTAGCCAGCTCAGGGCCGTCTAAATTGCATAGCTTGCCTATTTCAACTGTCTGGGCACGGAACTTAGCAGCCTCGGCCATGCTCTATTTTTGTCTACCCTATCTTTTTGTAAAAAAAAATAATACTGTGCAGTTTGCTCAGGTCTGGGTAAGCCTGTCACTTCCCGGATCTGAAATTATACAGCATAACATGCACAATATTAACAAGCAAAAACTAACTAATGTCCGCTGACCCAAGTAAAATAGTTCTTATACACCACGAGAATCTGACCTAAGAAATAATTGCAACTTAAATTCTTGTCTTTCTGTCAATGCTCCTCAAGCTAAAGACAGAAGCAAAGAAGTACCCAGAATGATTGCACTCTTCCCAAAAGAACCTGAAATTTTGATAGAGATTTCCCTATGGAGAAAAATTTTCCCCAGTCGGTGATGAAATTCTCTAAGTCCAAATTCCTCTATAGAAAGACATCTTCTCGAAAGAGAAATGTTGTAGATGGTAAATTCTCACTCTATTTCCTCTGGAACACCTTTTTCTGAAATATAGACCTATTTGAAAGAGGCCCTCCTTTTTTCAGAAGAAATGATCAGTCACTTGCCATATTCTATCTATAATTGTCATTCATATCATATGGAGGTCAATCAGTACCCCACATGATGTTCATTTATCATATGTGAAGTGACAAAGTTAAAAATCTTAATTTGTTTAACAACCTCTATAATTGTCAATCATATCATATGGAAGTCAATCAGTACCACACATGATGTCTATTCAACATATGTAAACATGACAAAGTTGGAAATCTAAATCTGTGTAACAATTTCTATAATTGTTCAAAACAAGTACAATGTCACCAATTCACACATGAATACTGTTCACATCTAGTGTCACTGATCTACTATAGTTTAGAATCCCTCGTCAGATATCTATCTATTCCCAGGGTTTATCATCTAGGATAATAGTTATCTAAACTGTCTGCTGGGTTTCAAAGTCCGGGACGGGCATCCAATATATGTCGTATATTTTGAAGGGACTGGCAATCACTAAAGTGCATGACCCATCTCTGTTAAAGGTAGCTGGGCCCCATCCTCTTCTTATATGTAAATAGATCAAGAATACGACCCTTGAAAGATTTACAGACTCGGATTTGGTTATTTGTCTAAGGGTGTGTGGTCCTCTTTTAATAGAAAAGTCATCACTAGGTTTGTCCCCTGTCTTTCCACCTGGTATTTAATGGTATAGCTCACGAACCCCCTTCTTCCATCTTAAGAAATTGTCTGAAAAGACTTTCTCAATAAGAATCAGGTGCAATATAACATGGATTTGGAACAGTTAAAGATGAAGAGTCTTCTCCTGTTCTCTCTCTCCAACTAAGAATTTATCTTATGTGAATGTGTATCTGTTAATTAAACATTCAACAAACACAAGGGAGCATTGAGACATGTTCCACACACAAGATAGAGATTTTCCCACAGATAGTTTGGACTGACAAATTAAGTGGAAGAGATCTTCACATTTAAACAAATTTATTGACTGTGCCAGTTTCTTTTGGCCTATTTGACATTTTCTTTGTTCTTTCATCAGCTGTTAACATTTACAGAATGAAATAGAAAAAAAAAAACTTTCATAGGACCAAGTATAGTCAGTCAATAAATAATAACATTCATTGTGTAGTGAGATATTTTAACTACCAAAATGTGTTATAGTTAACAATTTCTACATCCAACAATAATTCAAGAAAATCATTTTCTGAGAGGGTGAAGTTTGTGGGAGTGATAAGAAAACCTGGTGTGATGAGATGTGGATAAGCCTGGGTCCATGGTCTGATGGATCCACTTCAGGTTGGGCCAGTTTAGCTTCACTGAAGACTTCTCATTCTCTGCCTAAGGCTGGAGTCATCTGCCATCACAGGTGTTGATCATCTCATTCACTCCTCTTCCCTCCTTGTTGGTTAGGTGTGGCACCAAGACATCACTGTTTAAAATTCATACAGGTATGTATAATCCTTTACAGCATGTTCATAGTGTGAACACAACATAACAAAACAAAAATGATAAGATCAGAAGAAGTATTGTTGTGTTACTTTGGGGTGGGTCAGAGATTATTACACTGGATGCAGCTTCTGTTGTCTGGTACCTGCTGTATGCATTTCCTCAGTGGACCTGTAGTTCAGTGAGTAGTGTACAGTCAGACACAGATAAGAGTGATAATGTGATGTTCCCTGAATCATGGTAATCAAGCTGACAGGCAAGATCAACACAAGTATGAGATGCATTTGTATAAATGGCATACATTTAAACATCCACATTACTCTATTTGTTCTACATTGTGTATATAATTGTTTATCTGTACTTTCCAAGGCAACTACTTCCTATTCTAAATCATTTCCTTGTTCCTGCTGTTGTGGTGTGGAGTTGTGTGGTGTGAAGTGTATTGTGTTGAGTTAACTTCTGTTGTGTGGGGTTCCATAGCTTGTACTAATTGTCCTCACATCTACATCAGTTAATATGAGTTTAACTCATCTAGTGTGCTTTTATTGTGGTTCATGTCCAACATACAGAATTTCTGATGTGTATTTGTTACAAAATGTAATCTATACAAGGTCATGACACAATATATTAGAAAAAAATTATTACTTAAAGTATTTTTCCCTAATACTCTCCTCCTCTCTGTCTACTTATACTTCTCCTACATCTTTTACCAGTGCATATCATGTCCATTCTGTTGGCGACACAGTTGGCTATAGACCAAGGTAATTATCACCCGTTAGTCTGAGCAGATTAAGTAGGTCGGCTATCACAAATGACGTTTGTGAACATAAACCTATTTTAAGCAATGCAGTTGATGTAGTGCGTTGTCTAAATAAAATCTGACACATGAATAAACTAATTTCTATCAAATACTATTTGTTTTCAATCCGTAAAGAGAAAAGGAAGAGTATAATTCCTGTTTCATTTCTTTAGATTGCAAAATAGACAGAATTAAGTACATTTTTAAGCAAGGTAGTGTTTCGTTTGCACCAGCTGACTATCTCTGCAGAAACGTTTTCCTAGAAGTTTTTGATGAAAAGCATTTGAGTGCATTGGAAATTTCATCTTGTACATTATTCTGTGATAGATTATAGTCATATGCACATAGTGAAGTTGTTAGATGTAGTGTAGAAAGTCAGAGTTTTGCAGTTTTGAGAAATTATAAGATGTCGGTTTCGCCGGGGAAGTGGCGCCAGTATTGAAGTTGCGATCGGCAGTTTTTCACATTTTCAGAGATTTATTTTATCAAAAATACAATTCATTGGACGCACAACACTGGATACCTTTACGTTATACATCGTGGTACCACTTAGATCTGAGAATCACATGCCTACCTCAGACTAGATCAAACTGCCCGTTGTAAAAGTTTGAAAGTTGGACAACACATAGCTTTGGCGACTGCTCGCTCGCTCTGAAGTCATAGAAGTGCGCGGTTTTATTAAAGCGGCGCCCAAGCTGGGGAACGCTATATCCACGTGATGTGTCTCTACCAGTCACATTCTATTCTGTTGACGCTAACCCTTCTATTCTTATCCTGGCATCTGTCTGTCATTAGTATCGCTTAGTGCGTTCGATGTTCTACGGTGCTGTAATTGTTTCGATAATCTCTGGGTTGCTGTGTAACGTTGACGCGCTGAAAATGATGGATAGGTGAATATGTCACATAGCCCCACTCCAGATTGTTCTAGGGTATGGAACTAAGTTTCCAGCATTTACAGTGGTCAAGCTTTTTCTATATGATTTACTCCAATGTATTCTCTCCTGTATCTGATTGACCTGGTTCATCAGACACTGGGTGTCGACTTAGAAAGTCTGCTCCCACATTCATCTTTCCAGGGACATATTCTATCTGGAACGAGTATGGTTGTAGAAGTAGTGACCACCTCATAAGTCTTGCATTCAAATTTTTGGATGCTGCGAGAAATATAAGTGGTTGATGATCACATTGTACAGTGAAGTGTTTTCCATATAGGTATGCCTGAAACTTCTGTACACTCCATACGAGAGCTAAACATTCTCTCTCGATAACACTATAATTCTTCTCCGCTGCATTCAATTTCCTGCTGGCATAAGCTACAGGGAATAGCTCTGATGTTTCATCTCCTTTTCTCTGCAACAGCGTTGCCCCAATTCCTATGTCACTGGCGTCTGTACGCAGTACGAATGGTTGGTTGAGATCTGGCAGATGTAAAACTGGGTGATTGGTTAAGGCTTGTTTGAGTGCTGTGAAAGCTCTCTCACATTCAGCAGACCAATTGACTTTCTCTGGGTTCCCTTTTTTGGTAAGATCCGTTAAAGGTGCTGACAGAGTATTGAAGTCTTTAATGTATCGTTGATAGAATCCACCCAAAGATACGAATGATCTCACATCCTTCTTTGTCTTTGGACGAGGTGCTCTCTGGAGTTTGTCCACGTTTCCTTCCTGTGGAGTTATTAGTCCATGAGATATCTTATGACCTAAAAAGTCCAATTCTTGGAATCCTACTTGACATTTCTTTGGCCTAGCCGTTAATCCAGTTTCTCTGAGTCGTCTGAACAAAAGATGTAGTGTTTCTACATGCTTGTCAAATGTTTCAGTTGCGATCAGTATATCATCCATAAAGTGACTAATGTCTGGATGTTGTAGTGGGTCAAGTAATTTTCTCATCATACGTGTAAAAACGCTAGGAGCATTACTTAATCCGAATGGAAGTACGTTGAACTCATAGTGTCCTCCAGGCGTACTGAAAGCTAACCATGGTCTAACCTCCTCCTTTACAGGAATCTGATAATATCCCTTACTGAGATCAATCCTAGTAAAGTACTTCGCTCGGTTGAGTGCTGTGAAGAGTTTGTTCTGATCAGGCAGAGGTTCTGCTTGAAATTCAGTAATAGCATTGAGCTGTCGATAGTCGATGCACAATCTATGTTCTCCACTTGGCTTTCTCAATAATACGACGCTGGCACTGTAAGGTGATTCAGATGGTGAAATTATTCCTGCGGTGAGTAGCTGTTGTATTTCTTCCTCTAAAGTCTTTTGCTTTGCATAAGGAACTGGGTAAGTCTTGACTCGCACAGGCACTGTGTCATTTAACTTCATGTCAAATTCCTCCAAATCAGTTCTTCCTGGCTTATCTGTAAGTACGTCTGCATACATAACCATAAGTTCCCGAATCTGCTCCTGCTGATCCTTTGTTAAGTTGGGATTAATTTCCACATCCTTAAAGGTTTCTTTGGCTTGCAGTGGGTACTCGACTCCCATTGTTGATCCTTCTTCGACTTCAGTAGCCACACTCATGGCCATCAGATGTGCAGGTTCGGTGGTTGAGGGTCTTTCATTATATTTCTTCAGAAGGTTTATGTGAAATACTTTCATCTTGCCTTTGACAGAAATCTTGTAGTTGGTACGTGAGATTTTCTCCGTCACTACATAAGGTCCTCTCCATCCTATTTGCAGCTTATTCTGACTGGTTGGAAGCAGCAACATCACCTTCTCTCCCACCTCTAACTCTCTATCTTTTGCCTTGCGATTGAAGTAGCTAGCAATTCTTCGTCTGGCTTTACGTAGATTGACATTCGCTTGTTTCCAACTGTGTTGTAAACGATTCTTCAACTCGGCAACATACGTAGATGCAGTCACGACTGTATCGTCTGTATGATCATCAGTCCATGTTCGTAGCAATGCCTCCAATGGCCCCTTGATTGGTCGTCCAAACAACAATGTTGCTGGAGCAAAACCTGTTGAGTGATGGGGTACCTCCCTATAAGCGAATAGTGCTGCGGGTAAATACAAGTCCCAATCCTCCGTATTCTCCTGGGCAATTTTGCGCAGAATACTAATCAAGGTCCCGTTCCACCGCTCCACAAGTCCGTTGGATTGCGGGTAATATGGTGAACTAAAGATATGGCGTGAATGAAAAAGTCTAAATGTCTCCTCCATAAGTTTACTACGAAACTGTGAACCGTTGTCCGTCAAGATTCTTTGGGGGAATCCTAGACGTGTGAATATTCCTAATAATGCTTCAGCAACGTGTTTGGAGTCACAGCTTGGCATAGGAACCGCTTCGGCCCACATGGTCGTTGTGTCCACAAGCGTTAATATGAATCGATTTCGCCTCTTCGTTGCGGAGAGGGGTCCGATTATGTCTACAGCTACCTTCTCGAACGGTATTCCTGTTATGGGCAGATCACCCAACATTGCCGGTGGTGTCCGGTGTTTTGGTGATACTTTCTGACACTGTGGGCATGATTTTACAAACCGTTGTATGTCTGCGTTCATCCCTGGCCAAAAGTAGTGAGTTGCAATGCGTTGTGTAGTGGCGTTGATACCCATATGCCCACTAAAGGGTAGACTGTGGCCCATTTCAAGAATCTGAGCCCTGTGTGGAGTTGGTACAACAAGTTGGTTGAACTCTTGTCCAGCTCTCCCTGCTTTCCTGTATAGAAGTGCTGACTTCATAAACAGCTCACCTTTACGTGGAGGTAAATGTGATTTAGGCAGTTTCCTGAAGCAGGGTTCCAAGGTGCTATCGGCTTCTTGTGCCCTCTTCAGTTCCTCCTTTCGAGGGATTGGCGTAGTTGTTTCCGGAGTCTTTTTCGTCTGGGATCGAGTTGTCATCGTCGACATCGCCACAGGTTGAACAGGTTCTCCTAGAATTATAAATCTACAGCCAAGAATTACGGGATATATAGGATCTTCTAAGACTGCAGCCTTGATTGTCCCAGTGACATAACGAGATGCTATGCTCACCTTTGCCACCGGAAGAGACATAGTCGCAGAGCTCTTCAGGGGTCCCTGTAATTCGACGATCTCCTCTGTCACCTGTTCCGGGTGAACTAAGGATGATGATACAACACAGTCGTACGATAACCCGGTATCATAGAGACAGGTCGTCTTGAATCCATTCAGCAATATGGACTCGACAACCGGAAGATGAGATGCGGTGTCTTTATGAGGTGTCTGGTTGGACGTTTCATCAGTGTTCACTCCTTTCTCTCTTCGGCTGGCCAAACAAGCAGCTGTGTGTGGAGGTGGCTTCTTCCTACAATTCTTCAATGTGTGTCCTTTAATTTTACAATTAGTGCAGAATAATTTTTCCTCCTTCGCTGTTGTTTGGGCTGTGTTCTGAGGGATGTTTTTGGTTTTCCCATTTTTCTTGGTGCCTAAGTTGCCATCACCTTCCTTTGCTTTTGAAGTTTTATCCTGAGGGGGAATGTTGGCCGAACGTCCCTTACCTCCGATTTCCTTCTGAGATTTCTCAAATCTCTCGGCTAGGATGATGATGCTTTCTAGTCGGTCAGCTCCGTTCTGGGTTAAGAATGCTTTCATTTCATTCGACATCTTTCCTTTTAGCTGATCTATGATGATCATCTCTCGGAGCCCTTCGAAACTCTCATCAAACCTACCCAGACTTGCCCATCGTTGAACATAAGATTTCAGCCTTTCAACTAATTGCGCATAACTTTCGCCCGGTTCTTTCCTTGCGGTTTTGAATCGAACTTTGTAAGAGTCCCCGTCCACTTCGAATCGGCTCAAGAGTGCCTTTTTGAGTGTTTCGTAATCCTGTTGTTCTTCTCGAGTGAGTCTAGAGAACACGTCATACGAGGTAGACCTTAAAGCCTGCGATAGTTTCGTCGCCCATTTTTCCTGTTCTAGACCACAACTGACGCACATAAGTTCGAAACGTGATAAAAAAGCCTCGACATTGTCCGTCTGTTCATTAAATGGTTCTAGTGGAAATGACATCGCTCCGGAATTTTGGTACGAGACGTTGGAATGTTGTTCTGTCACTGGAAAACCTAGTGAGTTTGAGGGGGTGGGGGGAATCCCTCCCTCTAGTCTTCGGATCTCCAGATCAGTCTCCATTCTTTTCAACTCCAGTTGATGTTGACGTTCTCGTTCCCTATCCCTTATTTCATCTTCATGTTTCCTTTGTTCTAACTCATAAGCTTGTAGGCGTTGTTTCTCCTTTTCAGCGATTTCAGCTTGAAGTTTCTGTTGTTCTAATTCATATGATTGTAGGCGTTGCTTCTCCTTTTCAGCGATTTCAGCCTGCAACTTACTCTCCTTCTCAGCTATTTCAGCTTGAAGTTTCTGTTGTTCTAATTCATATGATTGTAGGCGTTGCTTCTCCTTTTCAGCAATTTCAGCCTGCAGTTTCTCCCTCCTGTCAAATTCATCTGATACAAATTTAGCCAGCTCAGGGCCGTCTAAATTGCATAGCTTGCCTATTTCAACTGTCTGGGCACGGAACTTAGCAGCCTCGGCCATGCTCTATTTTTGTCTACCCTATCTTTTTGTAAAAAAAAATAATACTGTGCAGTTTGCTCAGGTCTGGGTAAGCCTGTCACTTCCCGGATCTGAAATTATACAGCATAACATGCACAATATTAACAAGCAAAAACTAACTAATGTCCGCTGACCCAAGTAAAATAGTTCTTATACACCACGAGAATCTGACCTAAGAAATAATTGCAACTTAAATTCTTGTCTTTCTGTCAATGCTCCTCAAGCTAAAGACAGAAGCAAAGAAGTACCCAGAATGATTGCACTCTTCCCAAAAGAACCTGAAATTTTGATAGAGATTTCCCTATGGAGAAAAATTTTCCCCAGTCGGTGATGAAATTCTCTAAGTCCAAATTCCTCTATAGAAAGACATCTTCTCGAAAGAGAAATGTTGTAGATGGTAAATTCTCACTCTATTTCCTCTGGAACACCTTTTTCTGAAATATAGACCTATTTGAAAGAGGCCCTCCTTTTTTCAGAAGAAATGATCAGTCACTTGCCATATTCTATCTATAATTGTCATTCATATCATATGGAGGTCAATCAGTACCCCACATGATGTTCATTTATCATATGTGAAGTGACAAAGTTAAAAATCTTAATTTGTTTAACAACCTCTATAATTGTCAATCATATCATATGGAAGTCAATCAGTACCACACATGATGTCTATTCAACATATGTAAACATGACAAAGTTGGAAATCTAAATCTGTGTAACAATCTCTATAATTGTTCAAAACAAGTACAATGTCACCAATTCACACATGAATACTGTTCACATCTAGTGTCACTGATCTACCATAGTTTAGAATCCCTCGTCAGATATCTATCTATTCCCAGGGTTTATCATCTAGGATAATAGTTATCTAAACTGTCTGCTGGGTTTCAAAGTCCGGGACGGGCATCCAATATATGTCGTATATTTTGAAGGGACTGGCAATCACTAAAGTGCATGACCCATCTCTGTTAAAGGTAGCTGGGCCCCATCCTCTTCTTATATGTAAATAGATCAAGAATACGACCCTTGAAAGATTTACAGACTCGGATTTGGTTATTTGTCTAAGGGTGTGTGGTCCTCTTTTAATAGAAAAGTCATCACTAGGTTTGTCCCCTGTCTTTCCACCTGGTACTTAATGGTATAGCTCACGAACCCCCTTCTTCCATCTTAAGAAATTGTCTGAAAAGACTTTATCAATAAGAATCAGGTGCAATATAACATGGATTTGGAACAGTTAAAGATGAAGAGTCTCCTGTTCTCTCTCTCCAACTAAGAATTTATCTTATGTGAATGTGTATCTGTTAATTAAACATTCAACAAACACAAGGGAGCATTGAGACATGTTCCACACACAAGATAGAGATTTTCCCACAGATAGTTTGGACTGACAAATTAAGTGGAAGAGATCTTCACATTTAAACAAATTTATTGACTGTGCCAGTTTCTTTTGGCCTATTTGACATTTTCTTTGTTCTTTCATCAGCTGTTAACATTTACAGAATGAAATAGAAAAAAAAACTTTCATAGGACCAAGTATAGTCAGTCAATAAATAATAACATTCATTGTGTAGTGAGATATTTTAACTACCAAAATGTGTTATAGTTAACAATTTCTACATCCAACAATAATTCAAGAAAATCATTTTCTGAGAGGGTGAAGTTTGTGGGAGTGATAAGAAAACCTGGTGTGATGAGATGTGGATAAGCCTGGGTCCATGGTCTGATGGATCCACTTCAGGTTGGGCCAGTTTAGCTTCACTGAAGACTTCTCATTCTCTGCCTAAGGCTGGAGTCATCTGCCATCACAGGTGTTGATCATCTCATTCACTCCTCTTCCCTCCTTGTTGGTTAGGTGTGGCACCAAGACATCACTGTTTAAAATTCATACAGGTATGTATAATCCTTTACAGCATGTTCATAGTGTGAACACAACATAACAAAACAAAAATGATAAGATCAGAAGAAGTATTGTTGTGTTACTTTGGGGTGGGTCAGAGATTATTACACTGGATGCAGCTTCTGTTGTCTGGTACCTGCTGTATGCATTTCCTCAGTGGACCTGTAGTTCAGTGAGTAGTGTACAGTCAGACACAGATAAGAGTGATAATGTGATGTTCCCTGAATCATGGTAATCAAGCTGACAGGCAAGATCAACACAAGTATGAGATGCATTTGTATAAATGGCATACATTTAAACATCCACATTACTCTATTTGTTCTACATTGTGTATATAATTGTTTATCTGTACTTTCCAAGGCAACTACTTCCTATTCTAAATCATTTCCTTGTTCCTGCTGTTGTGGTGTGGAGTTGTGTGGTGTGAAGTGTATTGTGTTGAGTTAACTTCTGTTGTGTGGGGTTCCATAGCTTGTACTAATTGTCCTCACATCTACATCAGTTAATATGAGTTTAACTCATCTAGTGTGCTTTTATTGTGGTTCATGTCCAACATACAGAATTTCTGATGTGTATTTGTTACAAAATGTAATCTATACAAGGTCATGACACAATATATTAGAAAAAAATTATTACTTAAAGTATTTTTCCCTAATACTCTCCTCCTCTCTGTCTACTTATACTTCTCCTACATCTTTTACCAGTGCATATCATGTCCATTCTGTTGGCGACACAGTTGGCTATAGACCAAGGTAATTATCACCCGTTAGTCTGAGCAGATTAAGTAGGTCGGCTATCACAAATGACGTTTGTGAACATAAACCTATTTTAAGCAATGCAGTTGATGTAGTGCGTTGTCTAAATAAAATCTGACACATGAATAAACTAATTTCTATCAAATACTATTTGTTTTCAATCCGTAAAGAGAAAAGGAAGAGTATAATTCCTGTTTCATTTCTTTAGATTGCAAAATAGACAGAATTAAGTACATTTTTAAGCAAGGTAGTGTTTCGTTTGCACCAGCTGACTATCTCTGCAGAAACGTTTTCCTAGAAGTTTTTGATGAAAAGCATTTGAGTGCATTGGAAATTTCATCTTGTACATTATTCTGTGATAGATTATAGTCATATGCACATAGTGAAGTTGTTAGATGTAGTGTAGAAAGTCAGAGTTTTGCAGTTTTGAGAAATTATAAGATGTCGGTTTCGCCGGGGAAGTGGCGCCAGTATTGAAGTTGCGATCGGCAGTTTTTCACATTTTCAGAGATTTATTTTATCAAAAATACAATTCATTGGACGCACAACACTGGATACCTTTACGTTATACATCGTGGTACCACTTAGATCTGAGAATCACATGCCTACCTCAGACTAGATCAAACTGCCCGTTGTAAAAGTTTGAAAGTTGGACAACACATAGCTTTGGCGACTGCTCGCTCGCTCTGAAGTCATAGAAGTGCGCGGTTTTATTAAAGCGGCGCCCAAGCTGGGGAACGCTATATCCACGTGATGTGTCTCTACCAGTCACATTCTATTCTGTTGACGCTAACCCTTCTATTCTTATCCTGGCATCTGTCTGTCATTAGTATCGCTTAGTGCGTTCGATGTTCTACGGTGCTGTAATTGTTTCGATAATCTCTGGGTTGCTGTGTAACGTTGACGCGCTGAAAATGATGGATAGGTGAATATGTCACATCGTCCAAACAACAATGTTGCTGGAGCAAAACCTGTTGAGTGATGGGGTACCTCCCTATAAGCGAATAGTGCTGCGGGTAAATACAAGTCCCAATCCTCCGTATTCTCCTGGGCAATTTTGCGCAGAATACTAATCAAGGTCCCGTTCCACCGCTCCACAAGTCCGTTGGATTGCGGGTAATATGGTGAACTAAAGATATGGCGTGAATGAAAAAGTCTAAATGTCTCCTCCATAAGTTTACTACGAAACTGTGAACCGTTGTCCGTCAAGATTCTTTGGGGGAATCCTAGACGTGTGAATATTCCTAATAATGCTTCAGCAACGTGTTTGGAGTCACAGCTTGGCATAGGAACCGCTTCGGCCCACATGGTCGTTGTGTCCACAAGCGTTAATATGAATCGATTTCGCCTCTTCGTTGCGGAGAGGGGTCCGATTATGTCTACAGCTACCTTCTCGAACGGTATTCCTGTTATGGGCAGATCACCCAACATTGCCGGTGGTGTCCGGTGTTTTGGTGATACTTTCTGACACTGTGGGCATGATTTTACAAACCGTTGTATGTCTGCGTTCATCCCTGGCCAAAAGTAGTGAGTTGCAATGCGCTGTGTAGTGGCGTTGATACCCATATGCCCACTAAAGGGTAGACTGTGGCCCATTTCAAGAATCTGAGCCCTGTGTGAAGTTGGTACAACAAGTTGGTTGAACTCTTGTCCAGCTCTCCCTGCTTTCCTGTATAGAAGTGCTGACTTCATAAACAGCTCACCTTTACGTGGAGGTAAATGTGATTTAGGCAGTTTCCTGAAGCAGGGTTCCAAGGTGCTATCGGCTTCTTGTGCCCTCTTCAGTTCCTCCTTTCGAGGGATTGGCGTAGTTGTTTCCGGAGTCTTTTTCGTCTGGGATCGAGTTGTCATCGTCGACATCGCCACAGGTTGAACAGGTTCTCCTAGAATTATAAATCTACAGCCAAGAATTACGGGATATATAGGATCTTCTAAGACTGCAGCCTTGATTGTCCCAGTGACATAACGAGATGCTATGCTCACCTTTGCCACCGGAAGAGACATAGTCGCAGAGCTCTTCAGGGGTCCCTGTAATTCGACGATCTCCTCTGTCACCTGTTCCGGGTGAACTAAGGATGATGATACAACACAGTCGTACGATAACCCGGTATCATAGAGACAGGTCGTCTTGAATCCATTCAGCAATATGGACTCGACAACCGGAAGATGAGATGCGGTGTCTTTATGAGGTGTCTGGTTGGACGTTTCATCAGTGTTCACTCCTTTCTCTCTTCGGCTGGCCAAACAAGCAGCTGTGTGTGGAGGTGGCTTCTTCCTACAATTCTTCAATGTGTGTCCTTTAATTTTACAATTAGTGCAGAATAATTTTTCCTCCTTCGCTGTTGTTTGGGCTGTGTTCTGAGGGATGTTTTTGGTTTTCCCATTTTTCTTGGTGCCTAAGTTGCCATCACCTTCCTTTGCTTTTGAAGTTTTATCCTGAGGGGGAATGTTGGCCGAACGTCCCTTACCTCCGATTTCCTTCTGAGATTTCTCAAATCTCTCGGCTAGGATGATGATGCTTTCTAGTCGGTCAGCTCCGTTCTGGGTTAAGAATGCTTTCATTTCATTCGACATCTTTCCTTTTAGCTGATCTATGATGATCATCTCTCGGAGCCCTTCGAAACTCTCATCAAACCTACCCAGACTTGCCCATCGTTGAACATAAGATTTCAGCCTTTCAACTAATTGCGCATAACTTTCGCCCGGTTCTTTCCTTGCGGTTTTGAATCGAACTTTGTAAGAGTCCCCGTCCACTTCGAATCGGCTCAAGAGTGCCTTTTTGAGTGTTTCGTAATCCTGTTGTTCTTCTCGAGTGAGTCTAGAGAACACGTCATACGAGGTAGACCTTAAAGCCTGCGATAGTTTCGTCGCCCATTTTTCCTGTTCTAGACCACAACTGACGCACATAAGTTCGAAACGTGATAAAAAAGCCTCGACATTGTCCGTCTGTTCATTAAATGGTTCTAGTGGAAATGACATCGCTCCGGAATTTTGGTACGAGACGTTGGAATGTTGTTCTGTCACTGGAAAACCTAGTGAGTTTGAGGGGGTGGGGGGAATCCCTCCCTCTAGTCTTCGGATCTCCAGATCAGTCTCCATTCTTTTCAACTCCAGTTGATGTTGACGTTCTCGTTCCCTATCCCTTATTTCATCTTCATGTTTCCTTTGTTCTAACTCATAAGCTTGTAGGCGTTGTTTCTCCTTTTCAGCGATTTCAGCTTGAAGTTTCTGTTGTTCTAATTCATATGATTGTAGGCGTTGCTTCTCCTTTTCAGCGATTTCAGCCTGCAACTTACTCTCCTTCTCAGCTATTTCAGCTTGAAGTTTCTGTTGTTCTAATTCATATGATTGTAGGCGTTGCTTCTCCTTTTCAGCAATTTCAGCCTGCAACTTCCTCTCCTTCTCAGCTATTTCAGCCTGCAGTTTCTCCCTCCTGTCAAATTCATCTGATACAAATTTAGCCAGCTCAGGGCCGTCTAAATTGCATAGCTTGCCTATTTCAACTGTCTGGGCACGGAACTTAGCAGCCTCGGCCATGCTCTATTTTTGTCTACCCTATCTTTTTGTAAAAAAAAATAATACTGTGCAGTTTGCTCAGGTCTGGGTAAGCCTGTCACTTCCCGGATCTGAAATTATACAGCATAACATGCACAATATTAACAAGCAAAAACTAACTAATGTCCGCTGACCCAAGTAAAATAGTTCTTATACACCACGAGAATCTGACCTAAGAAATAATTGCAACTTAAATTCTTGTCTTTCTGTCAATGCTCCTCAAGCTAAAGACAGAAGCAAAGAAGTACCCAGAATGATTGCACTCTTCCCAAAAGAACCTGAAATTTTGATAGAGATTTCCCTATGGAGAAAAATTTTCCCCAGTCGGTGATGAAATTCTCTAAGTCCAAATTCCTCTATAGAAAGACATCTTCTCGAAAGAGAAATGTTGTAGATGGTAAATTCTCACTCTATTTCCTCTGGAACACCTTTTTCTGAAATATAGACCTATTTGAAAGAGGCCCTCCTTTTTTCAGAAGAAATGATCAGTCACTTGCCATATTCTATCTATAATTGTCATTCATATCATATGGAGGTCAATCAGTACCCCACATGATGTTCATTTATCATATGTGAAGTGACAAAGTTAAAAATCTTAATTTGTTTAACAACCTCTATAATTGTCAATCATATCATATGGAAGTCAATCAGTACCACACATGATGTCTATTCAACATATGTAAACATGACAAAGTTGGAAATCTAAATCTGTGTAACAATTTCTATAATTGTTCAAAACAAGTACAATGTCACCAATTCACACATGAATACTGTTCACATCTAGTGTCACTGTTCTACTATAGTTTAGAATCCCTCGTCAGATATCTATCTATTCCCAGGGTTTATCATCTAGGATAATAGTTATCTAAACTGTCTGCTGGGTTTCAAAGTCCGGGACGGGCATCCAATATATGTCGTATATTTTGAAGGGACTGGCAATCACTAAAGTGCATGACCCATCTCTGTTAAAGGTAGCTGGGCCCCATCCTCTTCTTATATGTAAATAGATCAAGAATACGACCCTTGAAAGATTTACAGACTCGGATTTGGTTATTTGTCTAAGGGTGTGTGGTCCTCTTTTAATAGAAAAGTCATCACTAGGTTTGTCCCCTGTCTTTCCACCTGGTATTTAATGGTATAGCTCACGAACCCCCTTCTTCCATCTTAAGAAATTGTCTGAAAAGACTTTCTCAATAAGAATCAGGTGCAATATAACATGGATTTGGAACAGTTAAAGATGAAGAGTCTTCTCCTGTTCTCTCTCTCCAACTAAGAATTTATCTTATGTGAATGTGTATCTGTTAATTAAACATTCAACAAACACAAGGGAGCATTGAGACATGTTCCACACACAAGATAGAGATTTTCCCACAGATAGTTTGGACTGACAAATTAAGTGGAAGAGATCTTCACATTTAAACAAATTTATTGACTGTGCCAGTTTCTTTTGGCCTATTTGACATTTTCTTTGTTCTTTCATCAGCTGTTAACATTTACAGAATGAAATAGAAAAAAAAAAACTTTCATAGGACCAAGTATAGTCAGTCAATAAATAATAACATTCATTGTGTAGTGAGATATTTTAACTACCAAAATGTGTTATAGTTAACAATTTCTACATCCAACAATAATTCAAGAAAATCATTTTCTGAGAGGGTGAAGTTTGTGGGAGTGATAAGAAAACCTGGTGTGATGAGATGTGGATAAGCCTGGGTCCATGGTCTGATGGATCCACTTCAGGTTGGGCCAGTTTAGCTTCACTGAAGACTTCTCATTCTCTGCCTAAGGCTGGAGTCATCTGCCATCACAGGTGTTGATCATCTCATTCACTCCTCTTCCCTCCTTGTTGGTTAGGTGTGGCACCAAGACATCACTGTTTAAAATTCATACAGGTATGTATAATCCTTTACAGCATGTTCATAGTGTGAACACAACATAACAAAACAAAAATGATAAGATCAGAAGAAGTATTGTTGTGTTACTTTGGGGTGGGTCAGAGATTATTACACTGGATGCAGCTTCTGTTGTCTGGTACCTGCTGTATGCATTTCCTCAGTGGACCTGTAGTTCAGTGAGTAGTGTACAGTCAGACACAGATAAGAGTGATAATGTGATGTTCCCTGAATCATGGTAATCAAGCTGACAGGCAAGATCAACACAAGTATGAGATGCATTTGTATAAATGGCATACATTTAAACATCCACATTACTCTATTTGTTCTACATTGTGTATATAATTGTTTATCTGTACTTTCCAAGGCAACTACTTCCTATTCTAAATCATTTCCTTGTTCCTGCTGTTGTGGTGTGGAGTTGTGTGGTGTGAAGTGTATTGTGTTGAGTTAACTTCTGTTGTGTGGGGTTCCATAGCTTGTACTAATTGTCCTCACATCTACATCAGTTAATATGAGTTTAACTCATCTAGTGTGCTTTTATTGTGGTTCATGTCCAACATACAGAATTTCTGATGTGTATTTGTTACAAAATGTAATCTATACAAGGTCATGACACAATATATTAGAAAAAAATTATTACTTAAAGTATTTTTCCCTAATACTCTCCTCCTCTCTGTCTACTTATACTTCTCCTACATCTTTTACCAGTGCATATCATGTCCATTCTGTTGGCGACACAGTTGGCTATAGACCAAGGTAATTATCACCCGTTAGTCTGAGCAGATTAAGTAGGTCGGCTATCACAAATGACGTTTGTGAACATAAACCTATTTTAAGCAATGCAGTTGATGTAGTGCGTTGTCTAAATAAAATCTGACACATGAATAAACTAATTTCTATCAAATACTATTTGTTTTCAATCCGTAAAGAGAAAAGGAAGAGTATAATTCCTGTTTCATTTCTTTAGATTGCAAAATAGACAGAATTAAGTACATTTTTAAGCAAGGTAGTGTTTCGTTTGCACCAGCTGACTATCTCTGCAGAAACGTTTTCCTAGAAGTTTTTGATGAAAAGCATTTGAGTGCATTGGAAATTTCATCTTGTACATTATTCTGTGATAGATTATAGTCATATGCACATAGTGAAGTTGTTAGATGTAGTGTAGAAAGTCAGAGTTTTGCAGTTTTGAGAAATTATAAGATGTCGGTTTCGCCGGGGAAGTGGCGCCAGTATTGAAGTTGCGATCGGCAGTTTTTCACATTTTCAGAGATTTATTTTATCAAAAATACAATTCATTGGACGCACAACACTGGATACCTTTACGTTATACATCTTGGTACCACTTAGATCTGAGAATCACGCGCTTACCTCAGACTAGATCAAACTGCCCGTTGTAAAAGTTTGAAAGTTGGACAACACATAGCTTTGGCGACTGCTCGCTCGCTCTGAAGTCATAGAAGTGCGCGGTTTTATTAAAGCGGCGCCCAAGCTGGGGGACGCTATATCCACGTGATGTGTCTCTACCAGTCACATTCTATTCTGTTGACGCTAACCCTTCTATTCTTATCCTGGCATCTGTCTGTCATTAGTATCGCTTAGTGCGTTCGATGTTCTACGGTGCTGTAATTGTTTCGATAATCTCTGGGTTGCTGTGTAACGTTGACGCGCTGAAAATGATGGATAGGTGAATATGTCACAGAGAGAGAGAGAGAGAGGAGAGAAGCAGAAATAGAGCGAATGTAGAGAGAGGCAGAAAAAGAGTAGGGAGAAGGAGAGAAAGAAAAATGTGTAATGTTGACACCTAAAGCTAACGGTGATGATTAAAAAAATATTAACACTGTCAAGCGAGTATCGTTACTGTTCACATTTTACTATTTGATACCGTCTTTAAATATCTGACGCATATTTTGTGTGATTGGTGAAACATACCGATTAAACATGAATTAAGTCTCGATTTATATATTCGTGTGTGTGTGTGTGTGTGTGTGTGTGTGTGCGTGCGTGTGTGTAAATGTGTGTGTGTCTGTGTGTGTAATTTTACATTTCTTTGTTACCCTACGTCTCTGTCTTCATCCGCCCCCCCCCCCATTCTCCCCCACCCCCCGAAAGACAGCGCCCCTCCTTCTACATGTATGCCCAAGTTGCCTTGAATGTCTTGAGTCAACATTAGCTTTGGTAGACCCTCGTTTCTTCTGCCAGAAGCCACATTTTAGATTACTGTGCTTCCCAAGACACTGCCACGTTTATTATGGCCAACGATGTTCAGTTTCTCTGCCAGAAGCTGCTTAGGAGCCCTGTTCACATCGCTGCTAACATCTACTAGAGTGCAGGTCCGCATGGCCGAATGGGTAAAAACGCGTGTTCTTAAACATCCGTTGTGCTGATGCCGAGGTTAGCGGTTCAACCCCTACACCGGACAGCTTGACTAAAATGTTAACCTGTCGTCCTTGACTTGGGGACGAACGAACGAACGAACGAACGAACGAACGAACTTTATTTATTTTAAAAGGGTAACAAATTGGGTACGCAGGCCCGTCTTACATTCGGCCCTTTCAATCACTCATCTTTCATTCATCAAATGTGCATGTTACATTTACATAAGGAAAAAAAAAAACATTGTCAAATTGATTTTGTAAGCATAAACAATGCATATTACGCATGATGCATTCACATGGGGGGAAAAAACATTGTCAAATGAAAGTTGTAAACATAAACAGTGCATATTGCAATGTTGTGAGGCACATCCCCCTCCACCCTCACATCCCGCAGCCACCCTCACATCCCTCACCCACCACACCTCCGCCACCCACCCACACATACCTCCACGCACTCACACAGATCCAGGCAAACATACATGCCGCCACCCACCCACTGAACCCCCACCCACACACATTTCTCCACACACATGTAAATTACAAGTACCTCTGAAGTCGCAGTGGGTACGCCTGATGGCGAGGGACACTGATAATAGGGAACGCTAATCCACAAGTAAAATTCAGTCCATCACTACTGAATGGTGTGTATGAACTACGCTTGAGTTCAAAGCGAGTGAGCGAAAAAAATCTACTGGAGTGTCAATATTTTGCTCCTTCTTTATCCATGGTATGCTAAGAATGTTCTAGTGACATCTGGGTACTAAAGCCCCGAGATACCTCTTAACCGTTTGAAACATGGTCTTTTCTTTGGGAGAGGCTCTCAATTTCCATTCCTACCAAATGTATTTCCCATTGTATGAAGCTGTGTCGACATTAGAACCCTTATCATCACGAAGCAGGCCCTCTACAGAATGTCACTTTCTTCTCTCTCTCTCTCTCTCTCTCTCTCTCTCTCTCTCTCTCTCTCTCTCTCTCTCTCTCTCTCTCTGACTTATACAAAACTTGTTTCGCATATTCTGGTGCTCACTTGTGGAATAGCCTTCCACCAGAACTGAAAACACCAATGAGTCCCTACACATTCAACCGAAATCTCTTTCAATACTTACTTCATACCGACTATATGCCTCCATAAGTCACCTACTAGTATCATTTTTCCACTATCATTCTTCACTGTATGTGTGTGAACGAGACAGTGGGTGAGAGAGTGAGTGAGAAAGGGTGTGAGTGGAAGAATTAGTATGAGTGAGAGTGAGAGAGTATTCATGCGCGTGTGCCTGAGTGAGTGTAAAAGTGAGTGAGTGTGTGGACATATGTGTGAGAGATTTAGTTAGAGAATGAGTGAATCTGAGAGAGTGGGTGTGTTGTGTGTCTGCCTGTCTGTGTGATAGAGTGTGAAAGTTAGTGAGTGAGTGTGAGTTAGAGAGTCATCGAGTAAATGAGTGAGTAAGGGAGCGTGAGTGAGTGAGAGAGAATTTGTGGGTATGCGTGTATGTGCGCGAATGAGTGAGTGTGAGAGCGAGTGAGTGTGTAAAAGAGAGAGCGTGGGTGAATGAGAGAGTGCATGAGAAAGTGTGATGTATGTGTGTGCATGTCTGGATGTGTGTATGGGTGTTTATGTGTGCACATGTGTGTATCTGTGTGTGCCTCTGTGTGTATGTCTGTACGTGTGTTAAGGTGTTCGTTCATGTGTTTATATGCGTTTATATGCATGTTCGTGTATGTATGTATGTATGGATGAGTCTGTGTGTGTGTGCTCGTGTATGTATTGTATATCTTTGTATGTGTAAGTGTGCATGCATGCAGTGTATGCGAGGGAGTGTATATTCGGGTGTTATGTGAGTACGTGTGAGTAAGTATATGGATGTGTGCAGGTGTGTGTATTGCGTGGGTATGATGTGTGTGGGTGTGTGTATGTACATGTGTGTGAGAGAGAAGAGAGAGAGAGAGAGAGAGAGAGAGAGTTGAGCGCACGCATGTCATCTAACATGCTGATCCATATGTTTTGTGTATTCTCATTTTTTTCATATTATCATTTTGATGCACTTGATTTTAACATGCATAAAATGTATTCATGTAAATTACTGTACAGCAAGTGAGAGAGTTAGTGAGTGTAAGTGAGAGAGAGAGAGAGAGTGAATGAGTGTGAGAGTGTGTGTATGTAAAGAGAGAGAGAGAGAGAGAGAGAGAGAGAGAGAGAGAGTGGAGCCTACGCATGTCATGTAACATGCTATTCCATATTTTTTTATGTATTCCCATCTTTCATATTACGAGGTATCGTTTAATGCCACCTGATTGTCCTGTAACATGCCATTCCATATTTTTTTTTTTTTTTTTTTTTTTAAAAATTCTCATCTTATCATTTTGTATGCCACTTGATTTTATCATGTATAATATAACATTACTGTGATGTGAGTGAGAGAGTTAGTGTGTGTGTGTGTGTGTGTGTGTGAGAGAGAGAGAGAGAGAGAGAGAGAGAGAGAGAGAACGCAAGAGAGAGAGAGAGCAAGAGAGAGAGAGAGGGAGAGAGAGAAAAAAGAGAGAGTTTAATTGCATCACTAATTTTGTACGCTACATAATGTATATGTACAATTTTTTCTCCACTTCTTGCAATTGCGAGAATTCTCACGACAATCGTCAGTGTCTCAATTGTGTGTAAAGTGTGGGAGTTTGTTCTTATTAGTTTCAGTGACCATGTGAGGCATCATGTATTTGTCTAGATGTGAGGATGTATGTATGGGTGTGTATGTGAGAGTGTGTGTGTGTGGGGGGGATGTGTGTGTGTGTGTATGTGTGTGTGTGTGTGTGTGAGAGAGAGAGAGAGAGAGAGAGAGAGAGAGAGAGAATTGAGTGCTCGCATGTCCTGTAACATGCCATTCCATATTTTTTGTGTATTTTCATCTTTCACATTATCATTTTGTATGTATGACACTTGATTTTATCATGTATAATATAACATTACTGTAATGTGAGTGAGAGCGTTAGTGAGAGAGAGAGAGAGAGAGAGAGAGAGAGAGAGAGAGAGAGAGAGAGAGTGAGAGAGAGCGAGAGAGAGAGAGAGAGAGAGAGAGAGAGAGAGAGTTGAATTACATCACTAATTTTTAAGTTACAAAATGTATATGTACAATTTTTCTCCATTTTCTTTACAATTTTGCGACAATGCTCACGACAATCATCACTGTATGTGTGTGTAAAGTGTGGGAGTTTGATCATAATAGTAGGTTGGGGGATGGGGGGCTTGTGTGTGTGGGTGGATTCGTGATGTGTGTGGGTGGGCTCAGGATGTGTGGGTGGGCGGGGTGGGATTGTGTGGTTGGGTGGGGGATTTGTGTGTGAGTGGGTGGGGGATTTGTGTGTGGATGCGTGCGAGATGTATGGGTGTATGGGGAGATGTGTTTGTGGGTGGGGATGTGTGTTTGTCTAGGTGGTTGTGGGTGGGTGGGTAGAGGAGGATATGTTGGTGGATGATTGATGGTGGGTTATGGGATGGGTGGGGATATATGTGTGGGTGGGGAGATGTGGGTGTGGGGATATGTGGTGGGTGGGAGATGTGTGCAGGTGGGGGTAGTTGTGGGTTTGGGGATGTGTGTGTGGGTGAGGGAGGTGTATGGGTGTGGGATGTTTGGGTGGATGGGTGGGGAGTGTGTGTGGGTGATAGATGTGTGGGTGAATATGTGTGGGGGATGTATGTGGGTTGGGGGAGGGGTGCGTGATGGATTTGGAGATGTGTGTGTGGGTGGGGGATATGTCTGGATGGGGGTGTGTGTGGCTGGATGGAGGAAGTATGTGTGGGTAGTGAGGGTGATTGTAGTAGGGGGATGTGTGGATGGGTAGGAGATGTGTGGATAGATGTGTGTGTGGGATGTGTCTTTGGGATGTGTGTGGGTGTGGTGTTGTGTGGGAGGGGAGCTGGGTGTGGATAAATGATGTTTGTTTGGGTGGGTGAAGGTGTGGTTGGGTTTGCGGGTGGGTGAAGGATGTGTGTGAGGGTGGGGGATATGTGCTAGATGGGTGTTTGGGATGTGTGAGTGTGGTGGGTAGATAGGAGATGTATGTGTTGATGAGTGGGTAAGGGATGTGTGGGTGTTAGTGGTTGAGGGATAAGTACGTGTGTCTAGGGATGTGTGAGGGGATGAATGTATGGGTTGGGGATGTGTGTGTGGGTTGTGTGTGCGTGGATGGGAGGTGTGTGTTTGTGAATGGGGAATGTGTTGGTGGGTGGGGATGTGTGTGAGTGATGTTTGTATGGGTGGGGAGATTGTGCGTGGGTGGGGATGTGTGTGTATATGGGTAGGGGTGTTTGGTTAAGGGATGTGTGGCTGGGGGAATGGGTGGATGGAGGATGTGTGGTTGGGTAGAGGATGTGTGGGTGGGTGATTGTATATGAGTAAGGGTGTGTGGTTAAGGGATGTTTGGTTGGGGGATGGGTGGATACAGGATGTGTGGGTGGGAAGAGGATATGTGAGTGGTTGAGTGTGTGCAGGTTAGGAGATGGTGGGGGATGTTTGTAGGTGTGGGCTCGGGATCTGTGAGTGGGCTGGGGGAGATGGGAGATTATGTGGGTGAGTGCGGAATTTGTGCGTGGGTAGGTGCGGAATATGTGAGTTGACGGGGAGATGTGTGTGTGGCTGAGGAATGTGTATTTGGCTGGGTGGTTGGAGGTGTGTGGGTGGAGGAGGATATTGGGTGAGTGATTGTTGGTGGGAAATGGGACGGGTAGAGGATATGTGAGTGGGTGGGGAGATGTGTGTAGGTGGGGGATTTGTGTGTTATTGAATGTATGTGTGCTTGGGGTGTGGGTGGATGGGATGTGTGATGGGTTAGAGGTGTGTGTGGGTGTGGAGACGTGTAGGTGTAGGGATGTGGTGGATGGGTGGGGGAATGTATCGTATGTGTGTGTGGTTGGGTGGTGGAGTTGGAGTGAATGGGGGATTTGTGGGTGGGTGGTGGATGTGTCTCATAACATAGTAATATGCATTGTTTATGTTTACAAAATTCATGTGACAATGTTTTTTTCCTATGCACTGTTGTTGAAAGAAAGATGAGTGATTGGAAGGGCCGAATGTAAGACGGGCCTGCGTGCCCAATTTGTTACCCTTTGAAAATAAAGTTTGTTCGTTCGTTCGTTCGTTCGTTCACACACACACACACACACACACACACACACACACACACACACACACACACACACACACACACACACACACACACACACTATTTGATACATTTTCACTCTGTCAGTTTGTGTGAATGCATGTATGCTGACAGGTGAAAGATTACATGAAGGCTGGGGGTATGTGATCGGGGCCCTTTGCAGTCCTGTGTGTATGTTGCAGAAGAACGGGCAGACCATCACGGCATGGAGAGAATGGTGCTGCAGAGAGTGACCGGCTGGTCTGGCCGACACAAAACTCAAAAGAAAGGCCAGATATATATATATAATCAATCTACAGCTGGTATCATTAGTATCGAGACTCTTCGCTGGCTGTTGCAAATGAGGACGGAGGACACATGGGAATGTCCTTGAGTGCTGTGATGTTTGTTCTTGACTCAACTCAACTCATTACGACCCGTCATAAAATTCCCGAACTGTGTCCAGTCCACCTGCCGCATGTACTTTGATGCCCAGAGGTCCACCTCCCGCTTGTACTTTGATGCCCAGAGGAACTTCATTGCCAAGTGTCCGTCTTTGTGCGGATGGATCATGCCTTTTCTTCCATGAGCCATGGTTTCCATCACTGTTCTGTCTAAACCACTGAAACACATACTGCGATCAAAGTATGTCTGCTTCCGAGACACGATGCTGTCTTTGAGCATAGGACCCGCATCATCATTCTGTGCCATGTCGATGAGCATGGGCTGTTATGTTTCGCCATATCACACGTTCACCAGTGCTTGCTTGCTTGTGTTCGTTGGCTTGAGCTCCAACACGAAGTCCTGTATGTCGGATGAAGGTATCCTGTTGTCCAACATCAGTGTGATGTCATACAGGACCTGAGTTTTGCGTGAGTATCCGTTGTCCCATGTCTGGCTTATTGGTGTGCAGACTGGTGGTTCCTCGCCGTACAGGCAGACACTCTCCGACTTCGGAGAGTGTCATGGATCATCTGTGTGTTTTTTGTCTCGATTATGCCACGTCGCCAAACCATCTAGAAGCCTAATGGTCGGAAATAATGAATCCATCCCAGTACCACGGTCATTATTATATAACTTCACTAACCACTACGTCAACAATACATCATTAGCATCATCAAGTGCCATGCAGGCTGGCGTAGGCGTTCATGACTCTACACAGATCTCAGTCTTTGGTTTTCTGAATAAACTCCGCTGATGATATTCCCCCATGCCACCGTCTAAATCCACTCAGCATCATTTCTCTTCGTCTGCCGCTGCCTCTCTTCCCCTCGATCTTTTCGTTGTTCTCCAATGCTTCTCTTCTCATCACATGACCAAAAAAGCTGTTTGCCTCTTTCTTATATAATGTTCTAGTTTCATTAGCCTCTTTCAGGCAGTCGTTGTTATTTACTTTAGCAGTCCAAGGAATTCGCAACATTCGTCTCAGGAACCACATCTCTGTTGCTTTCAGTCTCTTCCTAATTTGTTTATTTACATTCCAAGATTCACAGCCACACAGCAAAACAGGTTCTATATAGCACTTCAACACTCTCTTTATTTCATTCAATGATAGTGACTTATTGCATAAGATATTCTTCATTTTCTGAAATGCAGCCTTTGCTTGCGCTATTCTGCTCTTAATCTATGTTGCGCATCTTCCATCTGATGTTATAAATATCCCTAGGTATGTAAAACTATCCACAAGGTGAAGAATTTTCTCTTCTATCTCTATTTCACATTTGGGTGTCACCTTTTTACTTTAATATCACCATTGTTACTGTTTTCTTTATATTCAAGGAGAGTCCTTTCTTTGCACTCTCTGTTACTACAATGTCCAACAATTGTTGTAGATCTTGTGTATTATCCGCCATCAATACTGTGTCATCTGCATTGCGTATGGAAACATACACCATGCTGACAGAGAGAAGGTGCCTGTTGGTCGTAGTCCGAAGTACACTTGTTCATTCATCATTTGGGAGTAGGCCACATGTTCAGCTGGCATGAGTCCCGAGTCTAGTTACGGAATTGGACAGAATAGAATAAATTGCTGCTTTGGCTGGAAAAGCACTCCTTTGGGACAATCGTACTATCGCTGCTTGTGAACCATTAGGCTGTCGGAGAGAAAATGCGAGCTGGTCATTGAATCTAGGTCGACAGCGTTGAGAGGTCAGTCTAGGAACAATGCGAATGTTCACAAAATCCCCAAAATGTGTTTCTGTTGGAACTTGTAACAAAATGGTGAAAGATTAAACGGTCGTTCTACAGGCTTATACAATTTATTCAACATTAACTAATGATTAAGGGGTAGCGGCTGGCCGAGTGGCTAGAATGCCGAGTTTTCCTTCGGGAGACCTGGGTTCGAATCCTCGGTAAGGTGTGGATTTTGTGTGTCTGGGGCAAGAAGAAAACCCTAACCTGCACAGTTCGCAGCGACTGCACTAGCCAGGCGGCCTTATTTCCCCAGACTCCTACCCCGCAAGGTACTATAGGCAGCAGATAACAAATGAAGGGGTCAGTGAATGCTGTTTGTCCTCCTGTCTTTCTGTGAGTACAAGCTGCCAAATTACCTCTCATAACTTCTGAACGACGATGCACATGGTTAAAGTTAGTTGCTTAGCCCAGTACAGGACGTTGCAATCAACCAGCATTTATTGGCTATTTGTAATTTACTGGACAAGTTTAGTTCAGAAGATTTTCATTGCTTTCTGAACGACCGAGGTTATTTTTTTTTTATAAATTCGCAATAAGTAGTTAAAGTAATTACCTTAAATAGAACAGTCGTTAGGAGGTCAGCATGGTTGAATGGATAACATCCGGTGTCCTGATGTCGAGGTAGCGGGTTCAACCACTATGTTTGTCAGTTGGACTAACATGTTTACTTCTCGTCATTGACTTGATGATGTAAATTGCAGGTACCTTTGGAGTCGGAGTATGTTCACCTGAGGGTGAAGGACACTGATAATAAGGAAAGCAAATCCACACGCAAACACCAGCCCAGTAGACTAGAAGTAGTAGCACGCCTGTAGATTAGCAGCCCAGTAGACTAGAAGTAGTAGCACGCCTGTGGATTACGCTTGAGTTCAAAGCAAGCCAACACAACTTCCCCCCCCCCCCAGCACACCCAAAAAAGTCAATCTTACATAACTTTTAAAGCTACTTTAGTTGTACTCCTCTGTGTAGGCAGTTTTAAGAAAGACTGATTAAATTTTGCTTGAAGTTTTTGTCACATTGACTGAATTGTGCTTCATGTTTTAGTTACAGCTGTATTTACAATTGTCCATTTTCAACAGGGAAAAAAAATCATAACAGGAATAAGCAATGATTAAGCAGAAAAATCACACACACATGTCAGAAGCAGCTTGAAACACTAAAATGGTAGGACAGAATCACCAATGTGGGACTTGTGGGGAGAACTAAATACATATCAATGTGGGACTTGTGGAGAGAACTAAATACATATCAATGTGGGACTTGTGGAGAGAACTAAATACATATCAATGTGGGACTTGTGGAGAGAACTAAATACATATCAATGTGGGACTTGTGGAGAGAACTAAATACATATCAATGTGGGACTTGTGGAGAGAACTAAATACATATCAATGTGGGACTTGTGGAGAGAACTAAATACATATCAATGTGGGACTTGTGGAGAGAACTAAATACATATCAATGTGGGACTTGTGGAGAGAACTAAATACATATCAATGTGGGACTTGTGGAGAGAACTAAATACATACCAATGTGGGACTTGTGGAGAGAACTAAATACATACCAATGTGGGACTTGTGGAGAGAACTAAATACATATCAATGTGGGACTTGTGGAGAGAACTAAATACATACCAATGTGGGACTTGTGGAGAGAACTAAATACATACCAATGTGGGACTTGTGGAGAGAACTAAATACATACCAATGGACCAGGAGGTGAGGCAAATTTGCTGGCGTTCGATAGGACACACACTGAGAAATTATTGACAATATTATAATTAGAAAATATTTTGTCTGTAACTCACAGCGCCAGCGAGAGAGAGAGAGAGAGAGAGAGAGAGAGAGAGAGAGAGAGAGAGAGAGAGAGAGAGAGAGAGAGAGAGAGAAACACACCATGAAGAGAATTAGAGACGGAGAGGAGTAACATTGCTAGATCACTCACGGAGGGAGCTAAATGAGGTAGTAAAAGATAGGACAGTATGGCATGCGTTAGTTGAGGGCATACACTCCAACTGAAAGGAGGGGACGGGGGAGGGGAGGAATATACAAGTCTAAAGAGATCAGACGGAAACATCAAACGACGTATTAATGTATTGAAAACTATATCGGAGAAAATAAAAATTAAGGACAAAAGAGCTAGAAGAGTCAAAAATATAAATGAACAGGCAACATTCAGATATGAACAGGGTACAGAATACCAGAATAAACAACCAAAGCTCAGAAAAGAAACTGTCGGAGGTTCATTACCTTCAACATTCATTGCGGAGACGACACTCAGTATTGGTGGTGATTATGATGATCATCACCAACAACATGCGTAGTACCAAAATACCTGTTTCTTTTCGATAATTCCAAGCAAACATACGTTGTGTTGTGTACGTGTTCAACGTGGCTCACGGATATGCCTCGCGGAGAATTGAACCACTAGCTTCCGCGTAATTAAGCAGATGAGCTATTGATTTATCATCATTGTCTTATTTAGTAAAGGATTGATAAGTCCTGGTCAGTGAAGTTCGTTTACATGCCACAAAGCTACACGGGAAGGTGGTGTTTAGTTGCTATTGTTTGTGATTGAACTGCACAATGTACCACAATGTAAGTATCACATCGATGGGCTTAACATATTCAGAACCATGCTTGTGTCACAAAGCCTTCTTTACATTTTCAGAACCATGTCTGTAGCACACGGCTGCATGTACTTTTTCAGAACTAAAGAAATGGGACTCCCGAAACCCTAATATCCCAGAGTGTGGGCTATACCGATCAGGATCTCTCTTCACCGCATTTTAGTATCTCCTGTGTAAACACTAGTCTGGCTAACGAAGGCATGAGCAACCACTTTCTCTGCTGTTATGAACCCTGTCAAGGACAACACATTTTGTCACCAGTGAGATCGCAAGAGAATCACGGTCATTATACAAGTAGACACCGAGGTTCTGCAATCACTCCGTGGAGCTTTCATGAACAAACTGAAATAGAACCAAGTCTTCGCCAGTCGCCAATTATTCAGGTAGTAGAAGAATGAACAATTTAAATTGACGGAGTTCTGCAGTATTATCATCATCATTATCATCAATGACAACATCATCATCAACATCATCATCATATGCATTATCATCACTATCATCATATCATCATCATCATCATCATCATCATCATCATCATCATCATCATCATCATCAATAACAACAACCACATGACAAACATCATCACCATCATCAATATCAATATCATTGTCATCGTGATCATCACTATCCTCATTATCGTCACAAATATCATCATCATCGGCATCATCATCATCATTATCAATATAACCATCATCATCATCAGCAACGTCATCATTATCATCTTCATCAATATCATCACCACCATCATTATCATATTCATTATCATCACTATCATCATAAATATTATTATCATCATCATAAGGATAAATCAATGCCAGAATCGAACCCAAGGCCAGAAGTTCAAAGTTTTGTGCTCTGCGCGACCTCAATGCCTTTATATTCAACCTCTATAACAAATATAACTACCACTTCTCTGCGCGGGCTGATTTTATGACTATCCCAAACATTGTCCATAAAAACGGTAAAACTCAAAGTAAAAATTAACGATAAAAGATGAGAAGGGTAGAAGTACTATCCACCAAGCTGAAAGTACCCGGAGAAGATGAACAACGACATATGACCTTCCGTCAAAGAAGCTCACTGAGATAGAATTTACACCCACTGAACAAGGTCGCTCCGTCAAAGGATGGAATCAATTCAGAGTTCTTAGAGTTTCAAAGTTGTCACCCCTGGTGCCAGAAAATTAGAAATTACGTCCCTTTTGCGTGGCCGGCGCCATGGAAGGATGCGTCTTTGTTGGCGCGAGTCGCCATTTGAGAAATGATGGGTAATGAATTTATGTGGAGAAGGAATGAGTATGTGGCCTGTTTTCTCATCAAAACAGTGAGAAGCACAGTTTTATAATTCCTCCACATACCGAGTCAAAGTGTTCGCAATCAGTTGCGGGAGATCTGGAAGCAGACCGTTTTGCGCTGGTTTTGATTGTAAGAGGTGTCGACTGTTAAGAAAACAATAGCAATCTACTCAACTAACAATGCCTAGTACATTTTACTCACAACCAAATTTTCTTCTTCTTCTTCTTCTTCTTCTTCTTCTTCTTCTTCTTCTTCTTCTTCTCTTTCTTCTTCTGCGTCGTTTTCTTCTGATTTCTCTTTTCTACATAAAGTATTGAGTGTATTGCCTGTTTTCTCATCAAACAATGTATGTAACACACAGTAGGATAACAACAAAGTTGTCACACAAAGAGATTTAAGAATTGTAGATGTTATGAAAATGAGATCGTATCCTCCCATAATGACCCATCTGTCTATAATCATCATCGCCGCGTTTCGTTTCGGTCTCAGCATAATTATTGTGTCCTGTGGGTTCTGGATCCGTGTAGGAAAGGTACAAGCATAACAAACCGGGATTCTTGTGTAAACATTTCTCAAACAGCGCAGGTCGGCAATAACAACAGATAGAGGCATCGAATAGAGGCATAGAAGCCAAATTAACAAGAAGAAGAAGAGGAAGAAGAGGAAGAAGGATTAGGAGGAGGAGGAGGAGGAGAAGAAGAAGAAGAAGAAGAAGAAGAAGAAGAAGAAGAAGAAGAAGAAGAAGAAGAAGAAAGAATGAGAAGAAAGAATGAGAAGAAGACGAAGAGCAACAACAACAACAGCAACCACAATAACAGCAACAACAATAACAATAACAATGACACAAGAAAAAGCCGCAGAATAACAAGAAACACAAAGAACAAGATGAAGAAGAATGTATAGTCTCACATTGTCATGAATCTGTCCCATACACCCAACAAACAAACCAATCACTGAACACGGTGACTCACTACACTGCCCCCCCCCCCCTCAAACTTCACCTTTATGCTGCAGAACATACCGCGAATCTAGTTCCAATAACACGCTTTTATTAAAAACAACAATTCATCAATTCTCACACGAACACTATTTCACCGTGAAATGTTTATGTTACTGTCATATCATTTTTTGTTTTTCATTTTCCGCTTCTCTTGACCCAAAGGTTATCATACTAAAATTCTTACACTAGCGCGGTATTTAATTCGCAGACGGCAGTTATATGAAGGCAGCATGAACCAAGTTTTACGGTTGTTTTCTCTTCACAAAATAATATTTATAATCACTAACAAGTTCCCATTTAATTTTCCACAGCCGTAACCTCTAAGAAAATAAAACTGGCTCTTCCTACAACATTTCTCTTTTATTTATCTCCCAATTCCCTTTCTCCCAAAAACTTAATCTGCGAATTGTGATCGGATATTTGGCCGCCATGATGCCTATTTGCACATACAATGATTGAAAATGTACGGAGCGAATAAATCAATGTACTAACAGACCGGAAGCTCATGGCCCGGTAGTTGATTTGACAAGGTCCTGGCCTGCCAATGAACATGTCTAAATTCAACTGAAGATTCAGGGACCGATGAAGTATGTATGAATCATGAACTTTTGTCTGTTCCGGAGTTCATTTGATGATCAGTCTGCCAGTCCGTTGGCTGTTTGTTTGTCTGTCTGTCCATCTCTTCGTCCATCCATACGTCTTTCTGCCTGTTTGTTTGTCTAGCTGTCTGTCTGTCTATCAATCCATCTTCTGTATGTCACTCGGTCCATTTCGTTCACCCACCCATCCATCCGTCTGTCTGTCTGTCCATCCGTCTGTCTGTCTATCTGTCAGCCTCGCCGTTTTTCCGTTCCAACATTCGTCTACACGACATGTCTCTTCACCTCAACCAGCATTTTGTTTAACAATTTGAGATCCATTTACTTATCTGTCTGTATGTGTATATATACAGAAACAGAATATATGTTTTTTTTTTTTTTTAAAGACACGTGACAGAAACGGCCCAGTGGTGACAGTTAATTGTTGTAGACTGGCCAAGCAATATCATATCGCTGCCTTGATGTCCATAATTGTCGTCATGATCTCTTGTAGAATCTGTAATGGCGTTTGCTGACCCAGGATATATGCATTTAGTTACTTACCTTCTAAATTTCGGTGTTTTGAGACCCTCTCAACTCTTGGGTCAGCAAACACCATTAACGAGTCTGTCACGTGTCTTTAAAAGATTTTAAAACAAAACATTCTGCTTAACATAATGTGGCGAATACAAGATTTTGTTTGAACATAATTGTATCGTGATGTTGTCAGGACATATAAACTATCTTCATGTTATCAGAGCATATAAACTATCTTCATGTTGTCAGGGCATATAAACTATCTTCATGTTGTCAGGACAAATTTATGTCTTGATGTGTTCTGGGCATTTGTACGTATTGATGGTGTTAAGATAGTTTTTTATATTGATATTGTTTATATTGGCATATTTATAGTTTCATATTGTCTGGATATACTTACATCTTGATGTTGTCTGGACATTCTCGTTGTTGATGTTGTCTCGACATATTTATATATTGATCGTTTCTTAACATATTTTATCGCGTTGATGATGTCTAAATATATTTATATCTTGATGATACCTGTCCTCACGGGGGGGGGGGGGGGGAAAGGGGGGGGGGAGTTAGTTCCATGGCCAAGTGGTTAAGCAGCCTGCCTCGCTCCCCGAAAGTTGTGGGTTCGATTTCGGACTACGTTTTTGGTTTACGAGAGCAGTTTTCGTTCAGAGCCCTCGGGGTCATCGCTGGAACTATAGAGTTCGTGCTTTGTGCAACGCTTTCAGCAGGCCACTCTGGGGAAAAAAGACCGAGCCATATGGGATAAAACCCGGTCGATCCTCCCGTCCTTCAACCTTTAAACTTGTCCTCAGTTTTCCCTTTCATTGTGGGTTTAAGTAGATGATTAGGTGGTTAGGTTTCTTCATCACTAAGCGGCCAATAGTGCAACTATGTAATCAGTATCGTTGGCGTTCCGGAGCATTTTCTGGTTCACATTTATGGATTTAAGTGGACACCGAAGCGATATAAATGTAAATGCTGTCAAGTGGTGTATATATTCTGGCGTTAGAGTGGGACGTTTTAGGGGTTTACATATTCTAAGTCATTGAATAACAAGAAAGGTGTCTAGTGCCCTTCCTCGCCAATTTATTCCCTAGAATATTCAATATTCAGAATATACAATTCTGAAATTATCTAATGAGGTTCCGTGAAACCCAGGAATGCTTATTCGAGGGGAAAAATTATATAAACCTGTCTCTGCTGGGGTTTGAACCCAGGCTACTGTATTGACAAGCAAGCGAACTAACCACTTTACTGTAAAGGTTGTATATTCACGAAAACCCTGGAAGGTTAACCCCGTCAACAAATTCCCGCAGAAGTCGGACGTGTCGGCCTAACGGCGCAAGAACGCAGCTCTGCTGTAAACAGGCACAACGCAATCACGTCCGAAAAAAAAAACAACTCCGGATGAACGCAGCAGCAGAAGAAGAAGATATTCACGAAAACATATACCGCCTTTTTGTGATTTTGAACCTAGAACCCTGCACACATAGGGAATTTACTAGCTTCAGTTCTACCATCATCTGTTCAGAAAGATTGTGATATGGAAAAGCCTGTCCTGTTTTGTTACCATCAGTTTTATGCGCGAGTGCCATGGGCCATTCAGCGCCCTCCCCCGGGTACGAGGATAAAGAATCTCTTTTCTAAATTGCCCAGTTGTGTTTCTGAGTCTATCTTGTTCGTCTCTTCAGCTCATACTGTTGTTCTCGGGAAATATTCTCAAACTACAACAATATATTTCAACCAACATAATTCTCACTTGGATAATAACCCGGTTCTCAGCACAGGATGGCAGCTTCCGAGAACGGCCGCATTTGTTGCATCCATCATAGCCAACTTTTGTATACATCCATTGACATGGAAATCTGGGCTAATTTCCCCGCTATGTCTTCATCCTAGGCCGGAAGTCGGGAATTCTTGAAATTGTACCCTTGATCTGAAGAAAGATATAAATCTCTATGATAAAGAATGAGATAAATACAACCATTGGGATCGTATCTCCAATGATGTCATTCAAATAAATATGCATGCGCACTGCAGCTGGAACATTTTTAATGTTAAAAGAGTGCTTCCGGTCTCTCCTTGACACACCGTCCATGAAGTGTAAAAATGTCGATCACGATGCTACAAATTGTAATGGAGAAAGCTTAAAAATAATAACGAAAGATAATAATGATAATGTAGAATTTTAAAAATAGGAAGCGAAAGACGAAGAAAATGGCAACGTATGGAAGCATGTAATTTTATGGACAAGGCCAAGCTAAAATATCATCAATCGTGTGAGTGTATGGTAGTTTATGTGGCTGCCGATGTCGTAAATTGTACATAGAAACAAATACAATGTACTATTATAGCCTATAATTTAAAAAAGCAATAATGTTAGACTAGTTGACCTCAGTCGCAATTGTGATAATAACATACTCGTACGCTATACAAACATTCTAATGTATCATTATAACTACTAATGCATCATTCATACATTATACTATTGAAATAAAAGTCTTTCAATGCGAACAACATAGTCTACTATAAAAACATCTAACAACACGAATGATATACATGAAACAAAATAAAAGTAAAAAAGTGAAGCACAATAATAGCACTGTATTGAAGTGAAGTAATCGAAACAGCGGGAGCCGACACAGTGAAGTGAATAGACGCCCACCTGGAGATCCGATACTCATGAGTTCGATTCACATCTGGGCGGATGTAAAATTTAACCCGGGTTCCCGTGTTGACCCACCCCAAAATGGGTACCAGGAAATTTCTTAAGAAGTAAAGGCGGATGGCGAGATACTGGCCAGATCTCTCTATGAATGCCGATTGGTCTATAAACATATGGTTCATAAATAAACACACATGAACTGTTTGGCGCTTATAGAAGTATAGGAAAGAAGCAAGGATTAGAGGACTCCAGACAGAATTAAAAATTGAAAGCTATAGTTACCGACCGGGATTCGAACCTGTCGCCTCCAAATGACTATAGCGACTCCCTGCAGGAACAAGTGTACTTCGACGCATGACCAACTGAGTGGCACCTTGATCTCTTGACAGACCAACGTGAGTTGGAATATAGCCAAGATTCCATCACAATGCCTGGGCAGAGCTTCAGAGAAACATATGTGGTGCCCAAACGACATGTTCCCTCTCTCGGCCTTGCCTTGCGTACTCCAGAGGAATGGGTAACCAATACGTCTGGAACAAGGTAGGCTGCAGACGCTGGCGGCTCAGCGTCAAACCTCCGAGACCTCGCCTCCACGAGCAGGTGACGAGTGGTGGCCAGACCCTAGCACCCAAGGGACCCGACTTAGAGGCGTTCAGCCAAGTCCCACAGGTGAGGGCCTCCTACGCACCTGGATCATAGGACGCGTATATCTATCAATCACAAGTGTTCGGACCTGTGTAAAGCGTGTACTACCGTCAGACTCCCCGCCTGACTTTTTCGGATCCCACAACCACCGGAAATAGGCCCGTCGGAGATATCGCCGGAGATAAAAGAAACGATAAAAGTAGTGGTATGTCAATTGCGCTTGCGCTCCCACCAATGCTACACCCTTCATGTGTCTTCACAAAGTCGGACTAGAGTCAAACCTGAGCATGACCAAGTAGACACTATTAAAAATATGGGTTTAGCACGTAGGCTTTTAGACCTGTGATAGGCTTCTTTACTTTTAACAAAGTAAAGGGGGAGGGTAGGAGTAACTGGGATGTTACGATGTTCGCCTCTGACTGAGAAGGTACCGGCTTCAATTCCTGGAAAGGGCTGAGCGTTTTTCACAGAACCGTTGTTATCTAACGATATCACACACCCCCTGATCTCTGTAGTCCTCTCGGATAAGGGCGGAAAACGAGGAGATCCAGTGTGCAAGTTATGCATATTTCAAAACCCAACGGTAGTTTTTTTTTTCCCCGCTCGCTCGCTTTGAACTCAAGCGTAGTCCATACGCACTACTTTCTAGTAGCACTGAAATGAATTTTTGTTTCTGGATTAGCTTTCCCTTTTACCAGTGTCCCTCGCCATCAGGCGATCCCACTTCGACTTCAGAGGTACTTGTAATGTACGTCCTAAAGTCAAGGACGTAAAGTCAAGGTTTTAGTCCAACTATCCGGTGTAAGAGTTGTAACCCTTACCTCGGCAGACCAAACCTCAGAAGTCGAAGCAGTAATAGTAGCACGTCCGTGAACTGTGCTTGAGATCAAAGTTAACGAACGAAAACTTAATACATGGTGTATTTTTAATGACTGTGCAGTGTTTGAAAATATTACCGGTCCAAGTTTTGTGTGTGTCTTTCCTCTCGTGCCTAAGGCGGCGCATAGGGCAGAAGTCGTGGTTCTCCATGCTTGTGCCAAGCTTCAAACATTTGGAGCCAAAAATCTGATTCTGTAACAGTTGGGAGTTTTATAATGGCTGATTGTCAAGCCGCCGATCAACCGTCTTTAGTCAAGCTAAAAGAAAACACGTCCCGCCATCTTGACCCAAGCCGGAAACTCTTTAATTCCTCCCATGGTAGCATCCAAGTTTTGTATTTACCTATTATGTTGCATGAACTTGATAGAGGGTGAATACAAAACTTGGACCGGCAATATTTTCAAACGCTGCACAGTCATTAAAAATACACCCTGTACTATTACTGATGAAGTTAGTTGCACATCCTTTACACGACCGCGCAATCAATCCCAGCAGTATTTTGCTGTTTCTGATTTACAAGACACACTTAGGTTCAGTAATTTGCCATTGCTTTCTAAACAACTAACGCTCATACGTCATACGTATACGTCATACGTATGAAAATCATCGCAGGCGGTCTACTTCCAAATCGTCCGCAGCGGTGTTTAGAACGTAATATGAGGGATTGCGAATCGCTTTCTCGGATTTAAGTCTAAGGTCAAAGTGCAATATTGTTGTCAGATTTGGGAATCTCCGCGGCGAAGTGGTTAAGCCGCCAGCTCTTCTCTTCGAAGGTTTGTGGGTTCGATATCGGGCTACCTCGTTCGGGTCAGGAGTGCAAATTTTTTTTCGGAGAATCCTGGAGATAGTCAGTGGAGCTACGGAGTTCGTGCTTTGTGCGACGTTTTCGCCAGGAGCACTGCAGTGCAATGAAGGTCGATGCTCAGGCCTACTAAACGCTTTAAACTTTTGTGAGATCTGCCCATGGAATAGAGCGGAAAACCCAACCATTAACTGTATGTAAGATGGCGTCGGTGGACCACGTAGGGCAATAAGGTCCATGTATGGTCCATGAATGATTGTCAAAATATTCACAACATATCTTAATGACTTACGTTGAGAACATGCGTGTTCACATTGCCTAAATGAACCACTCGTTGCTTTAGCAAAATGTTAACCTCTCTCCAGAATCCGAAATTATGACATTTTATAATATCTAGCAAATATGTTTAACATTACTTTTTTTTTTAAATTTGATTCTGTCGTTCTTTTCTTTGATTGCATTTCATGATATGAGCTCTGATAATGGACACTGTGCTTGGGGAAAGAAAGTCGAGGGTAAAAACTTTCAGGTGCAAACACATTCAGCTAATGCCGGTTAACAATAGCTGGCCATTTCCCAATTCTGTATAATAAATTTGCATATTTCTTCCTCCCTGGCATTGCTTCCGCTGAAGATGTGATGTAAAAAACGAAGAACGGGGAGAGAAGCGCAGGGGTTAGAGATACGCGATGAGGAAAGGGAGACACTGAGGAGAGGGATTAAATATTATACAATAAGAGAGGCGAAAAAAGAGGGGAAGGAAGGGGAAGAAAGAGGGCAACAGAGGGGGAAACAAATTTAAGATATTCAAGGCTGATTTTGACTAAGCTTGGAAATTACTTGCATTTCTCTCCGATATCTCAACAAAGGCTTCAGTCTTATCCTGTTGAACCTCCCGTTGATCAGGACAGTACACAAACTCCCTGTCACTGGCGAGGATCAGAAGACCTGAGAGAGAGAGAGAGAGAGAGAGAGAGAAAGAGAGAGAGAGAGAGAGAGAGAGAGAGAGTATGTGTGTGTGTGTATTTGTGTGTGTGTGTGTGTGTGATTAAACTATACACATAGATGGGTATATTCTGTCTTTAAGCTTCATCAGTATAAGAAGACCTGAAAGAGAGAGAGAGAGAGAGAGAGAGAGAGAGAGAGAGAGAGAGAGAGAGAGAGAGAGGCAGAGAGCCAGGCAAACAGACAGTCAGATAAATATATTTATATATAGTAAATCAGGGGGGTGGGGGGGGGGTGGTGGGAAACTTATTGGATGAAAAAAGACAACAACCTTGAAATGTGCCAGACTAATAGCAGTGTTAAGTGAGTGGCGAAGAGCCCGACTTTGTAAAACCAACAGCTACGCACGCAATTGTTTCCTGGATGTAATAATCCGGTAACGACTCATAATGTAACTTAATTACAGTAATTCAAATCTTACAAAATCACAACTCTCTTTTATCTTTCTCACAAAGGATCGCGTTGATCTCTCACAGGGCCGTGGTACATTTCATCAATCCCAATCTGCGGATGGCATTGCCTAGGCCTAGTTGTGTAACCTGATGAGTTTTCTATGCACATTGTCTCTACACACATTTGTAGGTTTTACGACTTGAAAACATAAATCAGCTGCCATAACATCCAGCAGGTCCTTTCTAGGGACAGATGATAAGTGCTTAACTCGGTGAACACATAAATGGACCAGATAGAAGTTCTCATTGCTGATATATGAAAGTGGTTTTTTTTTTTTTTTTTTTTTGGGGGGGGGAGGGGTGTTGCTGTCAGCTTATATGACCGCTGTTGACTCCTCCATTCACAATAACCTCGTCAGTACAATGTTCTTTTCTCCTGGGCTCCCCATAGCATGAACATGAGGTATAATTCTAGAGTGTGTCCCGTTGCCTTAACTTAAGTGACATGGGCTGATTAATTGTCTTAAGCGACATCCTGTATCTGTCATGGGTTTAAATACAGTAATTGCTAAAAGCAACTCCCTGTAATTTATAATACAACATGTCTGATACAACATATTAACAACTTTTAAGTCATAACTGTGACACGCCCCTACTTCCCATTTTCCGACATCTATTTTGTTTGGTCCAACTTACTTTTTGTTCGGCACTGGGTCTGTTAATTCAAAAGTCGACGGATCCGCGAGTCGTTAACTTATATCCTTTCAAGAGGCAGGGTCTGACACCGGTCCTGTCTGGTACACTTTTCAATAGGCTTCTGCCTCTGTATTAGCTTCCCCTAGTCCTCAGATCAACAGATCCGGCAATCTTTCAGGTGTGAGTCTTCAACGGCGAGGGTCGGGCATTGTTCGTGAATGGTACATCTTCCAATTAGCTTCTGAATCTTTAAGAACTTTCCCATGTCATACGGATAATTTACACCTGTAAAATCGAGAGGTAATCTCATGAGAGAAGTGAAATTGATATCACATTCACTACGCCACCGCATGCTGGAGATCAGTCTTTTCGGGTTTTGATCGTATTCCCACCATCTTCAACAATAGCCTAGTAACTCATGACCATACTGATACAACAGGTAAGAAACCAGCGACCTACTTTTCTAATAGAAGAAAGATGTAGGGATTCGAGGAAACACTAGACAACATACAAATTGAAAGCTATAACACCCAGCCCTCCCCCCCCCACGATGTGTCTACACCTTGTCGCGGTGGGGGGGGGGGGCGCTTGCGTACCTTATTGACCCCATGTGCTATGTCGATGGATGGAAAACTACATATTGGACAGCTTATGGGATAGAGGCCAGACTAAGCAAGACACAACCTGCTGCTCTGCAGGTAGACCGAGGATAGCAGTCAAAAGTTTAAATCAGGCGCACGAAGGCAGAAGTTCTTGGTCCGGACACATACTCTAATGCTCTCTGTAGAGGGTTGTGGCTGAACGCCTCTAAGCCATAAACCCTCGGATGTGAGAGCCGGGCTGATACCCACCTACCGAAAAATGGAGGTGAGATACTGAGCACGCTACATGCCCAGTTCAGATACTTGTCCGAAGGCTCTCAGCTGGGGGATATGAGGGATCCCCGAATGAGAGGGCCTGGCCGTTTCTCGCTCACTGCTGCGCGGAGGTAAGGTGATGAGCCGGCAGCACATGTAGCCTACCTAGTGAACGAGTACTAAAAGGTAGAAGAAGTGCCCCAGCCGAATGAAATGGTTACGAAAACTGTCTGTATCTAACTCGTAGAGAGTAGACAAAGGTGGAAAAACGTCTCAATAACACAAAATGGAACGCACGGCTAGAGAATCCATTGCGTGGCCCGAAGTCCAAAGCGAAAGCTTACCTAGTGGATGTCGCCCTCAGACTGACCGTTCCTGGTGTGTGCTTGAGCGATCAGTGGCAAGCGAGATGCAATACACATGGAAGTGAGGAACTAAAGCAGCCATGAGCAGGACGTGGCAACTCCTCGGGTGAGCCCAGTCTCAGAGCAATATGTGCCGGCTCTGCAGTTATGGAAGCCTCCTTGGTCTGCCCCTGCCTTGCCTTGAGGGTTGGTCGTGATGTCTTTGACCGTTCTATCTTGACCAGCTGAGATGTGGGCGACATCACAACAATAAGTCTAACGAGCCTCGAAACCCGAGGAAGGCTAACCTCATTAAAAATGCCCGCCGAAGTCGGAAGTGCCGTCCTACGGGTGGCAAAATAAAAATTGGCACTACGCATTTACGTCCGAATGAAATGTCTCGTCCGAATGTCTCTCGTACTAGGAACAGCTCTAACTACCTAGTTTCCGAATGCCACTCTTGTTCGGAACAACTCTGACTAGGTAGTTTTCCGAATGTCCGTCGTGCCTGGAACAGCTCTGACGGGCTCAACGGCAAGCACATGTCCGAATCGAAAACTCGCTGAGTGGGTACCATCTTCAGACCTGTCTGGTTTGTGCGGGAACGGCCCGGGGTGAGCGAAATGCCCAATATATTGAAGTGAGGAATTAAAGCAGCCATGAGCAGGACGTGACGATTCCCTCGGTGAGCCCAGCACCAGGGAGTTATGTATCGGCTCTGCAATTATGGAAGCCACCCTGGATGGCGGAAAATGCCATGGACTGTCCCTGCCTTCCTTTGAGGGATGACCGTGAAGTCTTCCACTGTTCCAATTTGATTAGCAGGGATGTGGACGGTACCACAAAAGTGAGAGTCTCCCAGGAATGCTAACCTGGTCAAAATTGCACGCTAAAAGTCGGATGTGTTGGCCTAAGGGTTTCGACCCAAGGGTGCCTAACGAGACACACCGCAATCACATCTGAAAAAAAAAAAAAACACTCCGGATGAACGCAAAGAAGAAGAAGAAGAAGAAGTAGAAAGCTATAGCTGCCGTGCTGTGATTCGAACCTGTCATCTCCAAATAACGACATAAACTCGCTGCAGGAACAAATGTAGTTAGAATCTTTCTGAGCTGTCATATGAGCTGTTTTAGAGCGAGATAGCGTGCAACAGAATAATAGAGAGAGAGAGAGAGAAAGAGAGAGAGAGAGAGAGAGAGAGAGAATGGAGTGAGAGAATGGAGTGAGAGAGAGTGTGTGTGTGTGTGTGTGTGTGTGTGTGCGTGTGTGTGTGAGGGAGACAGATAATCCTAACAAGAGCGCGAGGAAGAGAGACAGAGACAGAGAGAGAGAGAGAGAGAGAGAGAGAGAGAGAGAGAGAGAGAGATAAGAAGCGAGCAAGAAAGGGTGAGATACAAAGAGTAAGAGAGGGAGACTAGAGAGAGAGAGAGAGAGAGAGAGAGAGAGAGAGAGAGATTGTGTGGAAGAGACAGAGAGGAGCCGCACCGTGCGTAATTGCGTACGTTGAACATGATCATGTCATAGTCATGTGATAAGTACTGACCAATGAATAAAAGAACTCGTGCTTATCGTCCCATGATGCATAAGTTCTGTTTCTGTCCGTTGAGAAAATGGCCGGGTTGATCCAAAATCCGTCCAAAGAAGCTCAAAGAGCGGTGATTCGGTTTCTTTTATTTGAAGGATGTCGACCAGTGGACATTCATCAAAAAATGCAGGCAGCGTACGGTAACAAATGTACATAGAAGATAACAGTGACAGACTGGGCACGAATGTTTCGAAAAGGACGTGAGTTCACGACAGATCTTCGACAGCCGGGCCAAGCGCATATTGTTGCAACAGAAAAAAAACATCGCCAAAATTGATGCAGCAGTACAGACGAACCGGTGTCGAAGCATACTTTCGCTAGCGAAAGAATTTGATGTGTCAATTGGGACAATTCAAAAGGGCGTTCGTAAGAAACTGCAATATCGGAAGGTGTGTTCACAGTGGGAACCACGGATGTTTACCGACCACCAAATAGAGGAACGCGTGGGATGGTGTTTGAACCACTTGCTGCGTTACAGAGTAGAGGGTGATGCATTTCTTTTCCGCATAGTGGCAGGCGATGAATCATGGTGTCACCACTTTGAGCCGAGCAGCAAAAGAGAGAGCATGCAATGGAAGTATACTGGATCACCAAAAGCAAAAAAACAAAATTTAAGTTACAGGTTTCCGCTGGTAAGGTCATGCTGAGCGCATTTTTTTTTTTTACCATGAAGGGCTATTGGTAGCCGAATTTAAAGAACATGGTGTCAATATCAACTCTACCAACTACTTGCAAACACTAGACAAGCTGCAAAAAGCCATCAAGAATAAACGACCCGGCATGCTTTCTTGCGGTGTAATTTTGTTGCACGATAATGCTTGTCCGCATGTCGCAAAGATTGTGCAGGGAGCATTAGCAAGGAAGAAGTGGGAAATTCTGCAACATCCAGCCTATAGTCCTGATTTGTCACCCTGTGATTTTCATTTATTCGGACCTCTAAAGAAAGCTCTCAGGGGGCAATGATTTCACACAGATGCAGACGTAATGAACGCGGTAAACATTTGGTTCAGTGAGCAACCACAATCCTTTTCTTTTTGCGGATGGTATTCGCCGTCTACCTAAGCAATGGGATGCTTGCCTGAATGCTTACGGCAACGTCTTCTGACCAACCCATGGTGCATAATTCATTCAAAATGAATGCTTTGTTTAATTCTACCACACCTGTTAATGTTTCTTTCATGCTTTTGTAATAACGCCATTGGAACGGGTTTAGTGAACGTTCCTATTATATAAGATATGGAAGACACTCTGGAAATACACTCACGTCGTTTAAGAGTTAACTTATACTGACAGGCAGACATCTCTGTCAATGAATAGAATGATAGACATGCAGACGCCCCCGAATCAATAATAGCAACAATAACCATCATACCGAACTAATTTTTTTTTTCACAAGAGCCTTCCGCATCTGAACAACTGAAGAACGCATTCGTACTTTGCACTCGTTACTTAATGCTTAATCCTCCTCGAAAAATTCTTCCACATTGCTCGTTGTTTGGTGATTAGATCGTGCCGTTTTTAGAATTTAAATCAACAAAAAATTAGAGGTTACTGTCTTCCTTAGGCCCACCATATTTCACCGTCTAGTCAACTTTAAAATAGTGAGTTCTAGAGCTCTTCTCAGTCAATACCTCATTACTTCAGACTTTAGCAGGCTTTGTGAGAAAATCCTGGCAACTTGAGTTTTAATGGCAATAAAGAAATAATGCTAATATTGTAAAAACTCCATTCTACATTGTCTTTCTTGCAGACCAAACAAGGGGCAGAGAGAAATGAGATTTTAAGACCCCCATTCGTGTGAAATCACTGGGGGACTGCATTGTCTGGGAGGCTGCAAAATCCCGTGTCTTTGTGAAAAATCACAACAATGGAGCTGCATGGATTGCTAATACACAGACGCCTCTAGAACATGGATTATCGTGGAATTTTTCCTGGCTTGATTACTTTACATTCCCCGCCGGGAAATGCACGTGCAGTTGAGCAGAGCGTGAGGAAGCACCTCAAATGACAAAACGTCTTTTCCTAGATCAGCGGGAAACATACAACTAAATGCTAATTTCTTCTGACACTGACGGCTATTTTTACGTCCCTTTTCAAAGTTCTGTTGCATGAAGGGTGATCATTGCAATTTTTGACTTTAGTTAATGATGTGAAAATCGACTTTCATTTTAAAATGTTTCTCTCACTATTTTGTTAATCATTATTATTTGTATCTGAGAGCATACTATACTTTTTTATAAATATGCATTTAAGCATGCGACCATTAATGCAGTTTTTTTTTTGTTTGCATATCTTTTACAGGACATTGCTGTCAACATCAGCATTTTTCAGCTGATTGTTGATTTCTTGGCAAGATTACGCTCAGTAGTTTGCCATTGTTTTCTGAGCGGCCGGCTCACATACCCAGTAAGTTACCGACGCGATTCGAACCACTGCTGATTCTCACCGTCATTACGTTACTTACGAGAGTATACGAGATTACGGAGAAAAGTCGCTAAACTCTAGGCCAGGAAGCCGGCATTAATGCAGTTACACATACATAATAGTACATATAACAACTAAACGTACATAAATACATACAAGAATCATATGTATTACATACATACTTGCATGAATTGCACACACACAACTACATACAAACACTCACACATACATACACACATGCACACACATACATACACAAATATACATACACACATACGTACACACACATGCATACACATCACATACAACCATACATACAAACATACACACGCAGGTAGACAGGCAGGCAGGCAGGCAGACAGGCAGACAGACAGACAGACATCTGAGTCATACGGACATTAAGAAGAAATCACTTAATTTCTAGTAAATCAACTGAGGGTTGTAGTCACGGCAACATAAATCAAGGCGGACGCTGTGTCATCAATTTGCTATATGTTATTTTCGTGCCCTGAGTTGATCATTCATTCAGTGCGGGTACTCTTTGTCCATTTCTACGGTGCACTTGATGAATACATTTTCTAAAATCCCCAACCATCGGGAAGGGGTGGGGGAGGAGGGTGTGATTCTAATATTTCTTTCACGATAAATTTAGGAAAATCTTCCACACGAATGTTAATGAAGATTTGTTTAAAAAAACACTTATGCAATGGCAAACTACTGAACGTAAACTTGCTTGGTAAATCACATACAGCCAAACAATACTGTAGTTGATTGCCACGTCCTGTGTAAAGGATATGCAGCTAACTTAAGTGGGGAATTAGAAATAAATCAGACATGCAACTAATGATGTGAAATTAGCAATGGAGAAAAGCAACCCTTTGAGCTAATACATTTGATAGTTTAGTTCCATATTCTGTACATGCCGTCGTACTCAGCTCTGGCATGTTTGGCTGTTTGTGATTTCTTGGCAAGGTTAAGTTCAGTAGTTTGTCACTGCTTTCTAAACTACCGGTACTCATACCATCGTCTGTTTCATTCTATCCAGGGACGCAGAGGTGTTTCCAAGGCACCAGGGCCAGGTTTTATACTGGCCAAGACCTACTAACACGTCCTAGTCGTGCGTCCTGGGCAACAGGTCCCTTCGGGGTCCTGGCTAACGTGGTAGGATCGCTGATTCTTCCGAAGTCGGAGAGTATCTGCCTGCACGGCGAGGAACCACAAGTCTGCACACCAATAAGCCAGACATGGGACAACGGATACTCACGCAAACCTCAGGTCCAGTATGACATCACATTGATGTTAGACAACAGGATGTTTTCATCCGACATACAGGTCTTCACGCTGGAATTCACAACTAGCGAAAGCAAGCAATCATACCATCGTCTGAAAATCAACGCAAAGCGGTGAGCATCCAAATCTCCAGCAGCTGTGTTTCAAATGCGGTATGCAGGACTGCGATTTGCCTCGTATCACTTTGGCCAGACGACCGGGAAAGTTTAATAGATGGTAAGATAACCGAGGACAAATGCTAGAGAGGTTAGAACAGTTTGAGCTTTGCCACGAATAAACATGTGCCGAAAAGAGATATTCCGATACAGACCAGCAACAAAGTCCAGACACAAAACAGAGTTGAGTCAAGAACCGATTTCACAGCATTCGGTATCCCCTCTGCCGTATGTCCACCTTGACGAGGTAGAGGGGCTTGAGTGTTCCAATGACCCCAAGAGCAATGTCGACGGTAGCACAGCTACTGGTAGGGTCACCCATGTCGGTCAGGTCAAGGGAGAGTAACCAGTCCAAGAGACACACACACCTGCTGCCTTGTAGGTAGACTGAGGCTAGTCAAAGGCTAGGGAAAGCACCCCCAAAAAATGCTTGTCGAAATCGGATGTACTGAGCCAAAGGCTTGACAAAGTGCTGCAACGTAACTTAATCAATCCATGATGCCACAGATTAAAATTAATTGGGAAAAAATAATCCCTCGCCGGTGCTACGGAGTTCCTGCACTGAGCTGAGATTCTCCAATCAGGCTTGAGTTAGGAGTAGAACGGAGGACTTATGGGTTACACCCGTGTGCCGTGATGTTGATACGTAGACTAAGCTAAACTAAACTAAACTAGATTAAAATTAATCAGTATGGTGCTAATCCGGTGAAGTCCCATTAGGCAGTGATAGTGCCGGGCTCGCTGCCTCGAGGGGGTCCTCCCATTACTACTGGTGGTCACCCTCCCCTGTGCTGTGGAGTCAAGGCACAGAGGAGTAGGTTAAGAGCTACTGACTAAACACCTCGGACACTCAACATACTACAGTGAAATACCGAAGGACTTTCTAACAAGAAATTCCTCCTAACAAATTGTCTTCATAAAGACAGAATAGATGTGGCATGCAATCAAGAGACACACCTCAACGCCAATCGCAGATTCTCAGTCAGAGCATATCAGGTCACACGTTTCGGCCGCGTATGACACAAAGGAGGAGATTTTCTTCTGCTTCTGCGTTCATCCGGAGAGGTTTTTTTTTTCCGGATGTGATTGCATTGTGCCTGTTTACAGCAGTGCTGCATTCTTGCGGCGTCAGACCGACACATCCGGCTTCTGCGGACATTTGTTGACTGGGTTAACCTTCCCGGAAGTTTCTTAGGATGTTTGACTCTCACTGCTGTGGTGATATCCCCCATCCCAGCTCGCACATTTAGAACAGCCGAAGACATTCTGGTCAGCCCTCAAGGGAAGGCAGGGTCAGACCATGGGAATTCCCCACCATCCAAGGAGGCTTCCATAATTGCAGAACCGACACAGTGCGCTCTGGTACTGGGCTCACCCGGAATCGTCACGTCCTGCACATGGCTGCTTAGCCTCACTTCCGTATATTGGGCCTTCCGTTCACCCTAGGCTGTTCCTCCAGAAACCAGAAGAATGCAGTCTGCAGATGACATTCACACAGTGAGCGTTCGATTCGGACTTTCCATGTAATGGATTTGCTATCCAAGCAATATTCCAGTTCATGCCACTAGGACACTTTTTCCATCTTTGATGACGCCCACACAGTGAGCTTTCGATTCCGACTTTCCACTTAATGTATTTGCTATCCAAGCAATATTCCATTTCGTGCCATTGAAACGCTTTTTCCGTAGGAGATCTAACACTTACATGAAACACAATACATTGCAGTGAAGTATCTGTGACCTCTGACAACCAAACGGAAATTATATTTGGTGATATAGTGATAAAGGACGAGAAAATAAGAATTTACAATCTGTATGGCCCAGCAGACAAGGACCTTAAACTTTCAAACATGAAAATAACTGACACAAACTACATTATTGTCGGACACTTTAATAGCCGTTAAGAAAGATAGGAATACCCAGATACTGACAACAGAGGAGATGAAGTGGAGAAATGGGAAATAGACTCAAATATCAGTCTACTCAGCAAAGCGGACGACACACCGAGATTCACTCAAGAAGATAGTTTACCACTTTTACTCCAGTCTTAGCTTTCTGCACAGGAGACATCCTCCACAAAATTGATCGCAGTGTACCTGACCAATTAGCAGGTAGTGATCACAGACCAATCAAGCTTGTACTGAATATGGAGTATGTTCCAAAGGAGCAAAATCCGTCGCCTCGCTGGAATTACAAAAGAGCTGACTGGGACAGACTTGCCATAATAACAGACAAATATTGTGAAAACATAAATACACGACATGGCAACATGAAACAAATGGTGGAAAGTCTAAGCAAAGCAATAATACAGGCGGTCACTGAGTCCATTCCAAGAGGAACAAGGAAAAATTACAAACCATACTGAACTGAAGAACTACACATTTTGGAGGGCAACGTTAAAGATGCCAGGAAGACAGCAGAGAGAGAGAGAGAGAGAAGAAACAACTGAAGCGAACATCTCTCTTAAAACCATCTCAGCAAAATATAAAAGAACAGTAAAGCAAACTACAATAGATTGTTGGAAGGAAAAAACAGAAAACCTGATTACTGACAGAGATGTAAACAAACTATGGAAACTAGTGAAAGCCATGAACAATGAAGGACCCAGAAACAAAACAAAAATAACAGTTAAACAAAGGTAATGCCTTGCTTACAGGAAACAAAGGCTGCAAATGTACTAATGGAACACTATGCTAGTGCAAACCACATTGGTGTTACAACCGAATAGAAGAAAGCTATCAAAGATAAACAGACACATCATACTAATACAGAGAAAGCAGCAGAATATATGATGGCAAATCTGAAAATGGAAGAAATGGAACAGGCAATGAATACCCTAAAAAGAAGAAATCACCAGAAAAGGATGGAATCACAAATGAAATGCTAATAGGACTATGTACTAAAGCAAAATAGAAACTACTAGCAGTCCTAAAATACAGCTGGAAGAGAGGAATAGTCCCACAGGCATGGAAGGAAGTATACTAATACCAGTCCCAAAGAAAGGAAAAGACCTGTAAGAACCAAATGGCTATCGACCTATCAGTCTAATTAGCTGTGAAACGCGGTATCAATGGCAGGTCAACATGGTACCTGGAAGAAAACCATCTCTTAACACTACACCAAGCAGGATTCAGAAAGTACAGATCCACTGAAGATCAAATAACCTATATAGCTCAGGAAAAAGAGTATTCCTTCCAAGAGAAAAAGCACACACTAGCGGTCTGGATAGATTTAGAAACAGAAAGTATGGAAGGAGGGACTGAAAGTAAAACTGCAGAAAATGTATGTTTAGAAAATGTATGTATAAAGGTGCATGAAGAAGTGCTAAGACTGACACACTTCATACCACATGCATGTCGGTAGCAAAAGAGTCCCAGTGGAATATTGCTTGACTAGAAAATCCAGTGCGTGGAAAGTCCGAATCGAAAGCTCATTGTGTGGGTGCCATCAAATGTGTAAAAAGCATCCCAGTGGCACGAAATCGAATTGTCCTTGGATAGATAATCCATTACGTGAAAAGTCCGAATCGAAAGCTCATTGTGTGGGCGTCATCAAAGGTGGAAAGTGTCCTAGTGGCACGAAATGGAATATTGCTTGGATAGCAAATCTATTATGTGGAAATCCCGAATCGAAAGCTCACTGTGTGGATGTTATCTGCAGACTGCATTCTTCTGGTTTCCAGAGGAACAGCCTGTGGTGAACGGAAAGCCCAGTACACGGAAGTGAGGCTAAGCAGCCATGTGCAGGACGTGACGATTCCTTGGGTAAGCCAGAGCTCTATGTGTCGGCTCGGCAGTTATGGAAACCTCCTTGAATGGCGGGGAATGCCCGTGATCTGTCCCTGCCTTCCCTTGAGGGCTGGCCGAGATGTCTTCGGTGGCTCTAAATGGGCCAGATGGGATGGTGAAATAACACCACAATAGTGTGAGTCAAATGTCCTAAGAAACCCCGGGGAAGGTTAACACGGTCAACATGCCCGCAGAAGTCGGATGTGTCGGCCTTATCAGCGCAAGAATGCAGCTCTGCTGTAAACAGGCACAACGCAATCACGTTCGAAAAAACTCTCTGGATGAATGCAGAAGAAGCACTCGGTCATCCCCATTCGTTATTCTTCCTAATCTGCAACAGTCAACCGAGAGTCCTAAGTCTAATGGCATCAGTAGGCGTCTAATTATATGTCTGTCTTGCCTTTCCTCAGCGTTTTGAGTGTCGGCCAGATCCTCTGATCACTCCCTGCAGCACCATTCTCTCAAAGCCATGGTGATCTACCCATTCTTCTGTAGTATACACATGACCCCGTAGGACCCCGACCATATTTTCCCGATCATGCACCAATACACCACCAAGGGGTGCAGACTATTAATCATTCGCATCATCATCAAGTGCGGGACGTAGAGGTGTTTCCAAGGCACCAGGGCCGGGTTATATACTGGCCAAGACCTATTGACGCGTCCTCGCCGAGCGTCCTGGGCAACAGGTCCCTTCGGGGTCCTGGCTGAAGTCAATAGGATCGCCGATTCCTCCGAAGTCGGAGAGTGTCTGCCTGTATGGCGAGGAACCACCAGTCTGCACACCAATAAGCCAGACATGGGACAACGGATACTCACGCAAACCTCCGGTCCTGTATGACATCACACTGATGTTGGACAACAGGATGCCTTCATCCGACATACAGGAAAGTAGTATACAATGTGCAAATCGGGTAGCATTTGGAGGATTGTGGAGGATTAACCTTGACCTCGGTTGATTTTCACTCCTCCTCGGTCATATAGTTGGGTAAGGGGTAAGGGGTGGTATGTAGGTCATATCTAAGGGCGATAATTCTAAGATTTTATGTTTCTAAGAGCAGATAACTATTGAGTGGGTGTATAAAAATTTTAATTAATTATTAAAAAAATAAAATAAAATAAATAAAAAATAAAACTAAATAACGACGGGGTGCGGGGTGGTGGCGAGGGGGGTGGGCGCGTGGGGTGAGACTAAGCTGTTCAGGTCTAAACACTATCATCACAGGGTTACAAATGAAAACCTTAAAAAGTAAAAATGGTCGATATTATTGATTTTAGCGGGTATAGCTTAGTGAAATTCATTGGTGAGGGATGGGTAGCGGCTATTAGTGCTTTGTAGAGTGTCGTAGTTGCTTATACACTATCATCACACAGGTTACAAATGAAAACCTTAAAAAGTAAAAATGGCCGATAATATTGATTGCAGCGGATATAGCTTAGTGAAATTTGTTGGTAAGGGGTGGGTAGCGGCTAGTAGTGCTTTGTAGAGTGTCGTAGTGGCCTATACACTATCATCACAGGGTTACAAATGAAAACCTTAAAAAGTAAAAATGGTCGATATTATTGATTAAACGAGACATCTATAAGTTTGACCGATACTTTTTCGTATTTGGCCAAGATATTTTCCATTTGGTTAACATATGTTCCTAGTTTTTATAAGTTTGGGTGATATATTTCTCTGTTTGGTCGATACATTTTCATACTTGCTTAACAAAGTTTTGTACTTTTCATAAGTTTGTTGGGGGATATTTCGTTACTTGGACAATATTTTCCCCATTTGACTAACAAATTTTCCTACTTTTCATAAGTGTGGACAAGATATATCGTTACATGGTCAATATTTTTTCTATTTGGCTAACAAATTTTCCTATTTGGCTAAGATATTTTCCATTTGGTTAACATATGTTCCTACTTTTTATAAGTTTGGGTGATATATTTCTCTGTTTGGTCGATACATTTTCATACTTGCTTAACAAAGTTTCGTACTTTTCATAAGTTTGGTTTGGGTATTTCGTTACTTGGTCAATCTTTTTTCTCATTTGACTAACAAATTTCCCTACTTTTCATAAGTGTGGACAAGATATATCGTTACGTGGTCAATATTTTTTTTCTATTTGGCTAACAAATTTTCCTATTTGGCTAAGATATTTTCCATTTGGTTAACATATGTTCCTACTTTTTATAAGTTTGGGTGATATATTTCTGTATTTGGCAAATAATTTTAATATTTTGTCTAACATATTTTCTTATTTGATGGTTGAAGTGATACATAGAAGGTGTACTTTTGTCTGGTTGTGAAGTGTGGCACTGAGCAGGTACACTGAAAAAACATATATTGGTCTTGGAAATGGCTTTCTGGAGAAAGATGTAAAGACACTATGGCCACATAGAAAGGAAATGAAAGTGTGGATGTCTAATTTGATACGTGATAACGTCGCTGGTTATGACGGTGGACACGTGACCTGTCATGTTACGTGCATTGCCTAAGGTTGAATCGGGGCAGTTTGTTGTGTTGATGCCCTGGTGTCCTTTGGTGTAACCGGATAACACTAGGACTACACGGTTATAGAAAAAGAGAGAGAGAAGGGGGTGACCCTTTTACCCTTCGGATGCAGTGTTGATGATGCAGTGTTGATGATGCAGTGTATTCACTCCTATACACAGTGATCATCATACGTTAGGTTCCCTGACTCGACAACCGATAGGACACCCTTTTTCTATAGTTTCCCTCTTAACCACGTGTCTCAGATGTCCCATTACCCCTGTGACCGGATGTGACACCATATTTGACCAGTTTTAGTGAATGAGACGTAGTTTGGTTGTAGCAATTACCCATGTGTGATAGGATGCGACGCCATCTTTGACCGGATGTAACTATTGTCCATGTGTGTTGACTGTACCACTAGGTGCTATTGATCAATACAAAATCAGTGCTCGAGGCGCTCCTGTCAGGGAAATTGTCGATAGTAAGGACATTACTTTCTGAACTTAGCAGTCGGCATAACGTCTTGATCATTTCATCGATCACTTTAACCATCATCATGTCACTACACATACCATACCCTACAATCTAAGGGATCATTCGACCACTTGATCACTACTTCGCCAGTACTTGACCCTATTTGACTATGTCCTTACTTACTTTACCATCACCGTTTCACTACACGTACCATACCCTATAATTTAAGTGGTCATTCGACTACTTGACCACTACTTGACCACTATTTGAACACCACTTGACCACTATTTTAACACCACTTGACCAACTCTTGATCATCACCATGTCACTGTACCTACTTTCACCGACAATTTAAGTAGTCACTCGACCATTTACCACTACTTGGCCACTACTTGACCACTATTTGAGCACCACTTGACCAACTCTTGATCATCACCATGTCACTATACCTACTTTCCCTTACAATGTAAGTGGTCACTCGACCATTTGACCAGTACTTGTCGCTACTTGATCACTACTTGACAACGTCACTACTTAATTTATCCATCTCTGTTTCACTACACGTACCATACCCTACAATTTTCTCACTTGAGCGGTTGACCACTGGTTGAGCACTACTTGACCAACTCTTGATCATCACCATGTCACTATACCTACTTTCACCGACAATTTAAGTAGTCACTCGACCATTTACCACTACTTGGCCACTACTTGAGCACGTCATCGATCACTTTAACCAACACAGGTTCACTACACGTACTTTCCCTTACAATTTAAGTGGTCACTTGACCATTTGACCAGTACTTCCCGCTACTTGATCACTACTTGACAACGTCACTACTTAATTTATCCATCTCTGTTTCACTACACGTACCATACCCTACAATTTTCTCACTTGAGCGGTTGACCACTGGTTGACCACTACTTGACCACTGCTTGACCACGTTGTCGACCATTTTACCATCACCGTTTCAATATACGTACTTTTCTCTACCTTTTAAGTGTTCATTCGACCACTTGACCACTGGTTGACCGCTACTTGACCATGTCGTCGATCACTTGAACCACTACCATAATCTTAGGGACATCGTCCTCTACAATTTAAGTGGTCACTCGACCACTTGACCACTACTTGACCATTGGTTTACCACTACTTGACCACTAATTTACCACCCTTTAATCATCACCATATCATTATAACCACTTTTCCCTAAAATTTCCTCACTTGACCACTACTTGACCACCACTTGACCACTGATTGACCACTAATTTACCACTCTTTAATCACCACCATATCATTACAATCACTTTTCCCTAAAGTTTCCTTACTTGACTACTTGACCCTTACTTGACCATTGCTTGACCACTAATTTACCATCCTTTAATCATCACCATATCATTACAATCACTGTTCCCTAAAATTTCCCTAAAATTTTCGTCACTTAACCAACACTTGACCACTACTTGACCACTAATTTACCACCCTTTAAGCATCATCATATCATTACAATCACTTTTCCCTAAAATTTTCCTTACTTGACCACCACTTGACCACTGCTTGACCACTAATACCTGGTACCCACCTCTTACCGCCGAATGATACTCCACTATATCCATTACAATCAGCGATCTTTAGCTTTCAGGGTTTCATTTGTAACACGTGTTATGATAGTAAAATAGCCACGGTGACCCTCTACAGACCACTAATAACCACTACCCACCTCTTACCAACGAATTTCATTAAGCTATATCCGCTAAAATCAATAATATCGACCATTTTTACTTTTAAGGTTTTCATTTGTAACCCTGTGATGATAGTGTATAGGCCACTACGACACTCTACAAAGCACTACTAGCCGCTACCCACCCCTTACCAACAAATTTCACTAAGCTATATCCGCTGCAATCAATATTATCGGCCATTTTTACTTTTTAAGGTTTTCATTTGTAACCTGTGTGATGATAGTGTATAAGCAACTACGACACTCTACAAAGCACTAATAGCCGCTACCCATCCCTCACCAATGAATTTCACTAAGCTATACCCGCTAAAATCAATAATATCGACCATTTTTACTTTTTAAGGTTTTCATTTGTAACCCTGTGATGATAGTGTTTAAACCTGAACAGCCTAGTCTCACCCCACGCGCCCACCCCCTCGCCACCACCCCGCACCCCGTCGTTATTTAGTTTTATTTTTTATTTATTTTATTTTATTTTTTTAATAATTAATTAAAATTTTTATACACCCACTCAATAGTTATCTGCCCTTAGAAACATAAAATCTTAGAATTATCGCCCTTAGATATGACCTACATACCACCCCTTACCCCTTACCCAACTATATGACCGAGGAGGAGTGAAAATCAACCGAGGTCAAGGTCAATCCTCCACAATCCTCCAAATGCTACCCGATTTGCACATTGTATACTACTCAGGACTTTGCGTTGGAGCTCAAGCCAAATAACACAAGCAAGCAAGCATCATCAAGTGCCATGCCGACTGGCGTAGGCGGTCATGACACCCCGCAGATCTCGGTCTTTGGTTTTCTGGATCAACTCTACCGTTGATATTCCTCTATGCCACCGTCGAAATCCATTATAATTGAACTCATCAGAAATAATGAGTTAACAGCTACAGCCAGTTGATAAAGTTGAATACACACACACACAGGAACCTTGTGTATGTATTCTTATTTTAGAATTCTCCTTCATACGGAATCGAATGTTCTATGTCAGTTATTTGAAAGCAGATAACATTGCCTTGATGTAAATAGTATGAGTCGTCGGGGATACAAAAGGCAATGGCAAGCCACTGAATGTAAAATTGCCTTGAATTCCATAAACAGTCAATAAATTCTAGGGTTGATTGCAGCATGATGTAAATGATATCCAGCTAATTTGTTTACGTATATATACATATTTATTTATAATGTCAGTAAGTTCGAAGGCTCGTTATGAATTTTCTGAAAATTTGACGCCATTTCCCTCTTATTCTCAGCGTAGCATGCATCTGTGTCCCGGTGCCTTGCACGCTTGTGATATAGGTTTTCCTATGGCAACTTTTCTTCTCATGTCCTGTAACTAACTGTCTCGTATTTCAGCAATAGACATTCATACCGCAAATTGTGACATAGCCAAATTAGCCTTCTTCATATATATATATATATATATATATATATATATATATATATATATATATATATATATATATATATATATATATATATATATATATATATATATATATATAATGGTTGTTTGTGAGTTACTAGACGATTTTACGTTCAGGAGTTTGCTATTGCTTTCTGAACAAGGGATCTACATTAAAGTCTAACATAATGCGTGCGTGCGTGCGTGCTGCGTGCTTGCGTGCGTGCGTGCGTGCGTGCGCGCGTGTGTGTGTGTGTGTGTGTGTGTTTGGTAGTCGAGTGTGGCTACAATGAGTTAGTTGAATTTTTGGCCTATACTGCACCAGACATGGAAGGACCGTAGGTCCACTAAAAACACATTCATCAAGCCATATAATGCAGATGACAGGTTTGTTACAGTCTGCCGCAGAGGTTCACAAATCAACCAGGCAAAGATTTATGTCATGTGGCATCACTCGTGACAGTTGCAGGCGTGATCAGAGGGCGAGGGAAACGACAGACTTGCATTCATATGCACTGTGCTACGGTAAGAGACAGCATCCTTACACAACCGCATCTGGTTTGAGAGAGAGTTCACAAATGGGCATGTCCCCAGAGAATTAGCATATATGTTAGCCAATCAATCAATTAAATTAGAAGGTCAATGGAGTATCAGCGCCGCTGCATCTAATCTCCATGACTTGTTTTCACGTGTGTCCGTCATATATTATGAACCCCGAGTATTTGAAATGGGTTAATCTCTCCGCGCGAAGTGGGGGAAAAATGAATAAAATAGGGAGGATGTTGATATGGGAAGGACATTGATATAGGCAGGACACTGATATAGGGAGGACATTGATATAGGAGGGGGGGGGGCTATTGATATAGGAAGAACATTGATATAGGAAGGATATTGATAAAGGGAGAACATTGTCATAGGGAGGACATTGATTTAGGGAGGATATTGATACAAGGAGGACATTGATATAAGGAGGATATTGATATAGGGAGGACGTTGCTATAGGGAGGACATTGATATAAGGAGGACATTGATATAGGGAGGACATTGATATAGGGAGGACATTGATATAGTAAGGGCATTGATATAGGGAGGACAATGATATAGGGAGAGCATTGATATAGGGAGGACATTGATATAGGGAGGACATTGATATAGGGAGGACATTGATATATGGAGGGCATTGATATATGGATGGTATCGATATAGGGAGGACGTTAATATAGGGAGAACAATGATACTGGGATGACATTGATATAGGGAGAACACAGATATACTGAGGACATTGATATAGGGAGGACATTGATATAGGGAGGACATTGATATAGGGAGGACATTGATATAGAGAGAACACTGATATAGGGATAACATTGATATAGAGAGGATATTGATATAGAGAGGGCATTTATATAGGGAGGACATTGACAGAGCAGCATGACATAGCTAAGGATAGATGGGTTTGGGGTGAGTTGGTTGAGGACCTTTGCCCCAATTAGGGATAAAGGATTAAAGAAGAAAAAAAACACTCCCCAGCCCTTGTACATGAATTGCAATATGTTCCTATCGAATTCAATTAGTTTCCATTAAAGTCTATTGATTTATATTGATTTCAATTAATTTCTATAGATTTATATTTATTTATATTGATTTCAGTTAATTTCTGTTGATTTATATTGACTTCCACGTTGTTATTTCCCCCCGGGTGAGTACTTTTTCATTGTTTTTTTAATCGTTTGTTTGTTTGTTTTATTTTTTTTTAATTTATTTTGGAAAGACTCATCTGGTCACCAAATGCCTGGATGAAGTCCGACGAGACAGTCGAAAAGTATAAATATCGCAGACCTGCTGAAAACAGACGTAACGCTATTATTTTCCAGGAAAAAATACCTGACAACAGCCGACTAAGACATCTTCCAGACGTTGTGAAACGTGATTGTCAACTCTTGTAGATCTTGCTCGTCTTCAGTGAGGCGGCAATGGCTCAAGAATAGAATAACTAAGAACGCTTCCATCACGTTGGATCCTCATAATTTAATATTAAAGAATTCAGTCACCAAGCTGCAAAAACAACCATCCCAAAAATAAAGATAATAGGACGCAAGAAATGTATGACGGAAGACATCTTAAAACTCATGGGAATATGAAGAAATAACACAAATAACAAAGAAAAATATACAGAGATTCACAGGAAAATTAGGAAGCTATGCAATGAGGCATAAGAAACATGGCTTGAGGAAAATTGCAAGGAAACAGTAAACCAACACAACACCCAGAATACCAAATTAATGTACAAAATAATTAATGACATAACTAACAAAATAACACACATATCGACTGGTTGCCTAAAAACCAAAGATGGCAAAATCATAATAGAAAAAGATCAGATTTTACATGTGTGGTTAGATTATGTGAAAGACCTCTATGATGATACAAGAGAAGAACAATATGATCATCGGAATAATAATGAAGGACCATCAATTTTGAAGATGGAAGTTCAGAATACTCTTAACCATATGAAAACGGACAAGACTCCGGGTACAGATAACATCACAATGGAAATGATCAATGCCTTAGAAAAATATTGAATAGACCAAGTCACCAGACTGCTGAACGCAATATATGATACTGGAGATTTACCTCCTGAATTATGTAATTCTATATTTATTGCAATCCCGAAGAAATCAGGAGCCTTGGAATGTGAAGAAAATCGAACAATTAGTATAATGAGCCATATCACTAAGATTTTGCTGAGAATTATCATCCAAAGAGTTAAGAAGAAAATACAACCCGAAATAGGAGAAGAACAATGTGGGTTTGTAGAAGGCAAGGGTACACAGTAAATGCTGTGTATATACTGAGAACAGTAATTGAAAGTTCTATATAAGCAATCAAAGATCTATATCTTTGCTTTATTGACTTCACAAAGGCTTTCGATAAAGTGAGACATGTCAACATGATAAGGAAGCTTGAAGATCTACAAATTAATGGACAAGACATTAGACTTGTAAAAAATATATATTGGAAACAACAAGCTGCATCAGAATTGATAATGATGTAGGTCAATATCAGCCTATTAAAAGAGGTGTGAGACAATGATGTGTAATGTCTCCAGATCTGTTTTCCCTGTATAGTGAAAGTATTATCAGAAATATAGAAGATATAGAAGGAATCAACACTGGGGGACGATACATCAATAACATTAGATATGCAGATGATACAGTCTTGATTGCAGACAATGAACAGGACCTGTGACATTTAGTAGATGCGGTTGTTGCACACAGTGAGCAACCAGGGTTAGAATTGAATAGTAAGAAGACACAGATTATGACCGTCACTGGGAAGAAGGAAATACCACAATGTTATATACGAGTATATGGGCATATTCTTAAGTAAGTGAATCGGTACAGTTATCTCGGAGCAGTCATAACATCTTATGGGAGATGCCTTAAAGAGATTAGAACAAGAATTACCATTGCGAAGGTAGCCTTTTCTTCTTCTTCTTCTTCTTCTTCTTCTTCTTCTTCTTCTTCTTCTTCTTCTTCTTCTTCTTCTTCTTCTTCTTCTTCTTCTTCTTCTTCTTCTTCTTCTTCTCCTTCTCCTTCTTCTTCTTCTTCTTCTTCTTCTTCTTCTTCTTCTTCTTCTTCTTCTTCTTCTTCTTCTTCTTCTTCTTCTTCTTCTTCTTCTTCTTCTTCTTCTTCTTCTTCTTCTTCTTCTTCTTCTTCTTCTTCTTCTTCTTCTTCTTCTTCAGCGTTCCGAGCCATTGAGGTTCTTTGCTGCAGATACAATCCGTCTCCATTCGTCTCTCTGGTGGACCTTCTCTTGCCAGTCGTTGATTCCAAGTGATTGTAGGTCTGTATATGTATTATCTCTCCACCGCCTTCTTGGTCTACCTCGGGGTAGCCTTTTGCTAGATGAAAAACATACTGACCAATAAATAGATATCAATTGAAACGAGAAAAAGTGTGTTGAAGTGCTACATAGAGCCTATACTTTTAAATGGATGTGAAGCGTGAACAATGAGCAGTCAAGCTGAAAAAAAACATCTGATGGCTGTGGAAATGTGGTTTCTGAGGAAATGCAAAGAATACCATGGCCAGACAGAAAAACCAATGAGCAAATCCTTCACGAAACAAATGAAGATCGTAAACTGATTGGAGACATTAGACGTAGACAGTCAACATTTTTTGGACATTTTATGAGAAGAAATGACTTGGAGAACTTGATGACAGCTGGCAAGATCGAAGGGAAGAGACCAAAGGGAAGATCGAGAAGTAAATACCTGGATGACTTGGCCACGCGGCCAGGTCGAGACAGGAACATGGAGCTGATCCATGTCTCTGGTGATCGAGTGAGATGGCAAAACATGACCGCCCACGCTTATCGGCATGGCACATGGTGGGTGGATGGAAGGAATCCACATGAAACAATCACTCCTGTACTGCTAGAAGTAGCAGCATATTTTACGCACTAAGTTTAAGTTGAAAGTGAACGAACGCAAATAATAATAATAATAATAATAATAATAATAATAATAATAATAATAATAATAATAATAATAATAATAATAATAATAATGCATTCATAATTCTTGGAAATCCCATTCCAGAACTCAGATATGCAGGTGACACGCCCCTCCTGTCAAACAGTGTTAAGAGTCTAAGGCACGACACCAGGTCACAACTTAAAATAACAGTCTTTGAGAATATGCATCTGTCTGTGACAATGTACTGACGCAAGTCATAGACCGTTTCGTAAACACCAAAGAAGAAAACAGGAAATTGTGAACTTAACTGATTCAGTGTCAGAATGTTTGGACCAAACACGTAACACAAACAAATGAATAAGTATTGTAATGTGAAGTTCTGTTCACTCAGCATTGAAATTGTTGAAGATATCACACAACACAACAAATAAAAGATGACCATATCATGGCGATATATCGCTCTTTTGTCGAAATAGAATGTCATATATTGCAATATGTTATCTTTCAGCACTGAATCAATTAAATGATATCATAAAGTTTCTAGAACGCCGTGGTCCAACGAAGTACCAAAAAACTTACATACTGCAAGATCTGAAAACTGGCTTGTAGACAGCACCATTTCTCGAACACTGAAATATAATGTCAATTTTCAATGTCACGGTGGCTTGGAAAGAGCATTGATGGAAGGTGTGATTTCTGTAGGTAGTGGCAGGGGAAGACCCTCCACAAAGAGGAACACGGGACGTAGAGCACACCTTGGGAATGGGGTTCATGCGGAAAGAGAACTGGCGAGAGATCCAGAATCTTGTCTGTGACCATAATGACAACGATGAGCTTGATATGAGATTTGTGAGATACCTTGTTTGGTGTTGGTTCTTCATCTCTCTGCTGAGGATCTATTTCTATTGTATACTAAATCCATGAACACATCGAATGAGAGTTAAAAGTTAGTTGCATATCCTTTACTGGTCGTCGCAGTCAACCGCATCAGTTATGACTGTTTATGATTTCTTGGCAAGTTTGCGTACATTATTTTGCCATTGCTTTCTGAACTCCCGGCACTCATATCATTGTATGAAAACCAGCGCAAGATTGTCTGCTTCCAAATCGCATGCAGCTGTGTTTCGAACGTGGTATTCGAGATTGCGAACTGTGTTTTTTTGTTTTGTTTTTTTTAAATATCCTTTACAGGACTTTGCAGTCAACTTCAGCATTTTTTCAGCTGCTGTTGATGTACTAAGCAAGATTACGCTCAGTAGTTTGCCATTGCTTTCTGAGCGGCCAGCTCAAATACCCCGTAAGGTACCAACGCTGCGAGAACCGCTACCAATTCTCGCGCAGTTACGTTACTCATGAAAATATACGGGATTACGTTATGTTTAATTGGATGAATATCAGGCAAAAATAACACTAAGTATTAGTATAATAACAAATGTTATTGTAAATAAAAATAGAATGTGCAGCGAGTGATATTTCCGCAACCAACCTTGAATCGTAGTTTCAAGCCACTTCCTTCTCTGTACAGATTGGAGCGGCTCAACGTTGATTGCTGGATGGGTTAAGAAAAGAGTTCTCAGAATTTAAAGTGATTACGAATATTCCTCGTAGCTGCTGAAGATTCAGGCCTGCTAGGCCTGGGATGCACGTGCTGGAGGAGGTAAAGTCGCATTTGATTGCTCTGGAGTAATCAGGGTTTGCCTTTCTTCGATTTGCCTCGGTCAGAATTCCGGGAGTTTAGGAGCGTGAGGTTTGGGCAGTTTTCTTATTCATAACCTTTGTTGGGTGTGTACAGTAACCACGTAAAAAGGAGTTAATGGTATTGGAGGTAAAAGCGAGAGGATTGAAGTCATTGCATCGGGTTTTATTCCATATGACTCAGTCTCTTTCTGCAGTGCGGCCTGTTGAAAGCATCGCACAGGGCAGAGGAAGAGAAAGATGTGCATGAAACGCATAAACATTTGGTCACCAGTTAATCTTTTATTCAGCATCAAATTAGTCAAAACGTAAGATGAAACAGACGACTGGAGAGTCATGGTCGCCGATATCGGCTCCAGGATAGGCACCTGAAAACGTAGACGCTGCCTGCACGCTGTACGACTTCTACGAGCATCTCACTCATCTTTCTCTGTCTTCCTCTGCCCCTCTCCCCTTGCAATTTCCGACATAGTTGGTATTTTGCTATTCTGTATCTACTGTTGAAATGCCCCATACATTGTATTTATTTCCTTTTTATCGTTCTAAGTAATCTAGCAGCACCTACAGCTGACACTATCTAAGCATTTGTTGTCTTCTCTGTCCGCGAT
>OY992881.1:28282362-28409862 GCA_963921405.1 Cepaea hortensis
AGAATTGGTTGTGTTCATGTGCCATGAACCATTAGTATTTCAGTCTTCGAGAATTGGTACTGTTCATGAGCCATGAACCATTAGTATTTCAGTCTTCGAGAATTGGTAATGTTCATGAGCCATGAACCATTAGTATTTCAGTCTTCGAGAATTGATACTGTTCATGAGCCAGTGTTCAAGACAATATTTTAAGCATTCTGAGCTTAGTCATGGACGAAGACTGACGATGTGAATATGTCAGGAGAAGCTGTTAGACAGCCGTTACTTGTCATCTAAGGGAGGCGTGGTTTCTAAAGCATGTCTAAAATATCAACATTGTAAACCGTTTTTGATAATCAAGAATCTTCATTGTATATCAATAAAGTCGATAGCCTGTTCTTTGCCATGAGGATATGATTAAAATCCAAAAAGCAAATATATCATTACCGAAATCTAAGAAGAGCGTTTCATTACTGTCAAGAATCGACGTCTTTACTTCAGAACATATTGTCAAACATTCAAAACAGTGTATTCTCTTAGTGAATGTAAACACGGAAGCCACACACAGTAGCTCATTGTTTACTGTTTCAGCTAAAGTATTGTCCATTTATTAACTTCATATGATGTATAACTCTGCAGTATCTACCTGGTGAGATCCAGCGAAATATGCCAGGCATAGAACACACGGGTGATGGATAGGTGGACATATTCAAGGTAGTTACCCTCAGCAAGCGACAGTGAGCCAGTTTTCTAGGATGTTCAGATCCTGTAGAATGTAATGTTTTTCTTCTTCTTTGTACTTACTAGTTTAACTGATTAAGTGCCATGGGATGATTAATCGTCTTTAGCGACTTCCATTATCTGCCATGGGCTTATATACAGTAGTTATCCTTATGCAATCACCTTTAATGTGATATATAATACAACATGTCTGCTACCACGTTAACAACTTTTAAGTTACCATTATGAGTTAAAGTAACAATTGCCAGATACTAAATGTGTTAAAGCAACCACTTGCCTGGGACTAAATGAATTTTCCGAAATCCAGTTTTGTTAGGCCGGTCTCCCTGGCCTAAGAGTTAGCGACATTCTCCGTAATCCCGTATGCTCTCTAAAGAACAATAGAGGCTTTTGAACTGTTATTGATACTGTTCATGATACTTTGTTTGGCACTGAATCTGTTAAGAACTTTGATTTTACAAGTTCAAAAGCCTCTATTGTTCTTTAGAGAGCCTTATAACTTGTAATTTGTTTATATTGTGTAGTGTGTCCCTTGATTTCAACTCATTTCCTGGACTTCTATGAGAGCCAACCAACACTTGCTAGTTTATTTTCGTGCGATAACTGTGCATAGCTTTTTTATCATGACTTCTTTTATATATGTCATTTCCCTTGTCTTCTATGAGTTAATTGTCTTGTATATGTTAAGGATTTCTGGTGTTAGTTTCAGTCACAAAATTTCTAGACAAGGTACGTAGTATTGTAAAAGAAACGTTTCTTCTCGCAGGAGTTTAATATACCTATTTGTTTCCAATTCATATTGTAAAAGACAGTAAAGATAGAAGTACCGGGTATATACATCTTGTCATCTGGGATTCTGAGATAAGTAGACACATTCTTTTCAAATTTTCATATTCTCTTCATTGTTCTAATTTTTCATCTTTTCATTCTTCCCATCCCGTTCTTATGCCTTAATGTAGTCACTGGAGGGTCTTCTCCGTGATTATATGTTGTGCTTTGTGTATGTATTTGTTTGCTGATAAAGGTTAGTAGACGCAACGTCCTGTGTTTTGTGTAATTCTGTTCTGTAAAGCTGCATTACTTTGTGCTATTTTATATTGTTTATAAGTTCATACTAAACACGCTGAATGTTGGAAAGAATACTGTCATCTATTGTAGACTTCGTTTGCTTGCTTGCTTGCGTTTGCTGGCTGTGAATTCCAGCATGAAGTCCTGTATGTCGGATGAAGGCATCCCGTTGTCCAACATCAGTGAGATGTCATACCGGACTGAGGATTGCGTGAGTATCCGTTATCCGATGTCTGGCTTATTGGTGTGCAGACTGATGGTTCCTCTCCGTGCAGGCAGATATTCTCCGACTTCGGAAGACTCATCGAACCTACTACGTTAGCCAGAACCCCGAAGGGACCTGTTGCCCAGGACGCACGACTAGGAAGTGTTAGTAGGTCTTGGCCAGTTTACAACCTGGCCCTGGTGCCTTGGAAACACCTCTGCGTCCCTAGACTTCAATTAAAAAAACAAAACATGAAACAATATGTTAAATTGCTGCAGCTTAACTGGCTTTGTTGTTCCCTAGCCCTGTGTGTGAATTATTAATACATTACCTTGATGGCCCACTGACACTAGCAAAGCTCATAATGATGATGATGATGATGATGATGATGATGATGATGATGAGTACCGAAAGATTTAAATATGAACAAATATCCCATAACGGAAGCAGAGACAAACTCGGAACGCTACCGCATTCAGTAGATAAATGTAGATATAACACGGTTAAAGAAAGGTCAGGTAGGACATGCCAGAGGCAAGAAACGGGGCGGGAGAGAATCAAATATATCTGTGTATCTAAGAAAACTTCCGCCCAGTCCTTTCCGTTCTGGAATCACTTCCGGCGGACGCGTACGTTGCTCCAGTTTCTTCCATTTTCCCACGTAGTCGTTCCTCGTTACGATGGAATTTATAACATCCAGCTAGTCATACATTGTTTGGGAATGGACTAGCGAGGGAATCAACCAGGGAGATGTCATTATCACATCCTTTTCTTTCAATTAAACATTTATTTTTTAAACCGGAAGATCCTCTCAAATTATTTCTTACTGTTCGTTTCTGCTGTACATATTTTTATCTATTACTCATTTATTGTCTTGCTATTGGCTTAACTTTAAACGCACTGGGTAAAATACAGATCTCTCTCATTCAATAGACTTAGTTCTAATCTCCATAACGACAAAAAAAAAAAGAAAAAAAGAATTATTTGATATTTGAGATTTCTGATAATAAAGTCCAGGTATTGAGGCCGATATGTTCAAGCACCCGTAAAGAAGTCTTGAAGATTGCTATTTCCAAACATCAGTGATAGATGGATATTATTTGCGGCTAATATTTCTGATAATGAAGACTGAAACCGACATGTTTAAATATATGTAATGAAAGTTTTCTTCTTCTTCTTCTTCTTCTTCTTCTTCTTCTTCTTCTTCTTCTTCTTCTTCTTCTTCTTCTTCTTCTTCTTCTTCTTCTTCTTCTTCTTAATTTTCTCCTCCTTCTGATTCTTTCTTTCTTTCTTTCTTTCTTTTCTTTCTTTCTTTCTTTCTTTTCTTTCTTTCTTTCTTTTCTTTCTTTCTTTCTTTCTTTCTTTCTTTCTTTCTGTCTACTCTTATCCCTACTGCTTTTACTGTGAAGCTTCGCAGAGAGTAGATGGCTGTAATTTTCTATTGTTTGCTTGCCATGTTGCGTGTGCTAATGTCATATTTCATTTCTTCAATGGCTCCTTTCCTCCATCAAGCGATCTCTATCTGGTTTGTCCCCTAGCCTTGTATCCCGATGTTCACGCGTAGAACGCTCGGGTTGATCTTGTTCCATTCTAGCTAAAAGTCGGAATTATTTAATTCTTTGTTGTTCTAAGAATTAATTTTTCTATGGTATCCCTCCACGTGCTTTTAGTTTCTCATTTATTGCTCTATTCTTCTGGTTTTTCCAGCTGCGTTTATTGTTCATCTCATCTCACGTTATTTTTTAAATTTATTTTACGCCTGTATGTTTCTAAGTATCCATGTCTGGCATTGGCAAGACAGAGTTGAGGCGGATACAGCGTCTATCAGCTTTTGTTTATTTTTATTTGTACGAAAGTTGATAATTGCATGTTTTATGATTGGTGTCATCTTTATTTTGTTGTGTCAGATTGTTCCACAGCTGAGCTGAAGAGTACGCGACACTTGTTTTGTGTAAGTCTCCCCTAGACTTGTGGACTTGTAGTATGTTTAGTAATTTGTTATGTCTTGGAATATGTTTAAGCAATGTCCAAAGATAGCTTGAAACTTGTCAACCGCAAATACTGTCTATGTATCACAATTGTTTGAAAATGTCAACCTTAAATACTAGCTATCCATTACAAACGTTATACATATCGCATTAAAAATCTGGACTTAAGTATCACAAATCCATCCATGTTTCGCCATTTCGCTCGATCACCAGAAACGTGGATCAGCTCAGTGTTCTTGTCTCGACCATACCACGTGGCCAAGCCATCCAGATATTTACTTCTCTGCCTTCTCATTGTTCTCTTCCCCTCGATCTTGCCAGTTGTCACCAAGTTCTTCAGTTTATTTCTTCTTATAACGTGACCCAAAATTTTCACAAATATCAGCCTCAACTACTGCCATCTTTAATATATGTTAGGGAATATCAACATTAAATACTGAAAGCTGCTGTCGCAATCAACAATAACATTTGTTGGATATTTGCTATTTTCAGGGCAAATTTCTGTCTAAACGGCCGACGCACACACCATTATGAAAATCAACGCAAAGCTTCCTGTTCCCAAAACCTCAGGGGCTGGCTTCGAATCCGGTATGGTGGGATTGTGAACTGCATCCACTACTCCCAAGACACAGACACCGGCAGAGTATACAAGAGAAGATGCAAAGAAACACCACCATTAGTGTTAAGACTCGTTGCTGGCTGTTGCATATGAGGATTGAGCTCTTGTGAGAGTTTCCCGAGTGTTGTGATGTCCGTTCTTGACTCAACTCAAATCAACTCAACTCAACTCAACTCAGCTCAACTCAACTCAACTCAATTCAACTTAACTGAAAGAAACAAAGTAGTCAATATATCAGGCAATGCCACCCCATTCCCCAGAACCCGTGTTGAGTTGATACTATTGCACCCCAATATACCACCCTTCTAATGTGGCATTTCTGTTCGTGATCACATTTGATATAACTCAATCATCAGACCAGCTGAGTGCTGGTGAAAGAGAAGCCGGCCGACGGTTTGTTGACTCTGAATGTCCTTTATCAGATGTTACCGCCTCTTAGAGAAGCAGCCTGTTAACCTTCTCCGTGCGGGCAGCAGTTAGAGAAGGGCTTAATCTAATGTTCGTCAACAGCTTGTAATGTGGACTTCCTTCTGCTCGCCGTTTTGATATTCCTAGACGTTTGGTCATTTACTGATTATATCTTGTCGTTTCTTTAGGCCTGGTGTTGCTTCCGATCATATTTTGCGCTCGCTCGTTTTAAACTCAAGGGTACTCCATATGCACTACTTCGAGCAGTGCTGGACTGAGTTTTGTCTGTGGATTAGCTTTCCCTATTATCAGTTTCCTTCATCCTTAGGCGTACCCATATCTTCTTCCTACAAAATATGTCTGTTTGTCTAATTGTCCTATGTCTGCCTGTCTGCCAACTTGCCCCACCCCCATCTGTCTGTCTGTCTGTCTGTCTGTCTGTCTGTCTGTCTGTCTGTCCGTCTGTCTGTCTGTCTGTCTGTCTGTCTGTCTGTCTGTCTGTCTGTCTGTCCCTCTGCGCGCCTACTTGCCTGTCTATTTGAGAACCTGCCCTTCTGCCTGCCTACATATCTGTGTGTGTCTGGAAATCTGGTTTTCTGTCTGTATATTCTTCTGCCCTGTCTAGCTGCCTGCCGGTCTGTCTGAATGTGCTTCAATTTGTATACCTCTATATGTGTGTACAACACTGCCTGCCAATCAATTGCAATTGCTATATTTTAGATGTTCTTTAGTTTCGATTGGTTTATGAGGGAAAATGACTCATTAATGAATTTCTTCTTTGATGTATTAAAATCTGAATGCGAACTATACAAGTCCTTGTAGATGAAGCTAACAGAACAAGTGCAGGCTCTGGATTAGACATTCACTTTCAGACACTTGTGTGTGAGTCACAATTGGAGCCGAAGCGCCCACACTTTCATCATTAAATTGCTCGTTTCGATCGTTTTTCCTTCACGGGGCTTAGTTATTCATGTGACATATCATCTCTATCACAACTAACAATGTCCAGATATTTGACGAAACAATGGAAAACATTAATTCTTTAACAGTAATTTAAAACTCAGAGCCAAGAATCTTGTACCAAACTCTCACGTTCTGTAAAAGATTTTTCTCTTTTAAAAATGTGACACCCAAAAATAGTCCAGCGAGCGGACTCGAAGATCTGTACTCAAGTTTCGCAGGAAGGAAGTTGAAACAAAAAACAGATGATTACTAACACAAGGTCAAGGCTATCGATGTTGTTACTCACATTGTGTTAACATGGCAGTGGCGATGTGGTCACGTCGCCTACCTCGCGCTCCAAATGTTGTGGGTTTCGTCTTCGTCTTCCTCTGCGTTCATCATGAGTATTTTTAAGATGTAATTGCTGTGTGTCTAAGTTAGGCACCATTGGGCCGAAGCCCTTAGGCCAACACATCCGACTTCAGCGGGCATTTGGTAGACTGGTTTGCCTTCCCGTGGTTTCGAGGGACATTTGACTCTTACTGCTGTGGTGTCGTCCACATCTCTGCTGGTCAAGTTAGAAGGGCCAAGGACTTTATGGTCAGTCCTCAATAGAAGGCAGGGACAGTCCAAGGGCATTCCCCGCTATCCAAAAAGGCTTCCATAATTGCAGAGCCGGCACATAGTGCTCTGAGACTGGACTCATCCAAGGAATCGCCACGTCCTGCTAATGGCTGCTTTGGTTCCTCACTTCCATGTATTGGGCATTTCGTTCGCCCCTGGCCGCTCTCCGCACAGACCTGAAACTGTCAGTCTGCAGACGACATCCACTCAGCAAGCTTCGCTTCGGGATTCCACGTAATGGATTGACCAGCCAAGCGTTGCATTTCGTGTCAATGAGACGTGTTTCTCCCTTAGTCTGCAGACGACATTCACTCTGCAGTTTTTCGCTTCGGACTTCCACGTTATGGATTCGCTAGCCAAGCGTTCCATTTCATATTTATGAGACGTTTTTCTATCTTTGTCTACGCTCACTCAGTGAGCTCTAGTACAGACTTGCATCGTAACCACTATGTGCTATTGGGACGCTTTACCACCTTTAGTAGCGCTCCCGGGGTAGGCTTCATATGCTGCCGGCTCAGCACCTTACCTCCATGCAGCAGAGAGCGAGTAACTGCCAAGCTTTTTCATCCTATGATCCCACTTATCCCTCGGATGAGAGCCTTCTAAAAGGTATCTGGACCAAGCATGTAGCAGGCTTAACATCTCACCACCATTTTGCAGTGGGTGAGTATCGGCCCGGCTCTCACATCCGGGGGATGTTGACTTAGAGACGTTCAGTCATATCCCTCAGCGGAGAGCCTTAGAGTATGTGTCCGGACCAAGAATTAGTGGCATCGTGGGCCTGATTTGACCTTTCGACTGCTATCCTCAGTCTACCTGCAGAGCGTCAGGTAGTGTCTCTCTTTGTCTGGTCCCTATCCCAAGGCCTGTCTGACATGTATTTGTGCTTCCGCGGCAAAGCTATTGGGGTCATTTGGGATACTCAATGAATTTTCTCTAGGGAAAGCGACCGAGCCATGCGGCATAAAACTCGGTGCAATGACGTCGACCATCTATCTTGAAAAGAAAACAGACAGGAGAAATATATGTTAAATAGTATTAACTGATTCAGTGATGAAATAGAAGAAGAACAATGTCGGTTCCTAGAAGGCAGGTGTACAGTAAATGATGTGTATATGCTGAGAACATTAATTGAATGTACAAGTAAATACAGACCTAAATCTTTGCTTTATTGACTACACAAAGGCTTTAAAGTAAGAAATATCAACATTATGGATATGTTTACAGACCTACAAGTTGATGGGAAAGTCTGTAGACTTGTAGAAAAACATATATTGGAAACAGTCAGCTGCCATAAAGATTGATAATGAAGTAGGTCAATATAAGCCTATTAAGAGGGGTGTGAGACGGGGATGTGTAATGTATCCAGATGTTTTTGCACTGTACAGTTAAACGGTTGTCAGAAATGTAGAAGATATGAAAGGAATCATAATTGGGGGACGTAATATCATTAGATATGCGGATGTTACAGTTTTGATTGCAGACGATGAGCAGGATCTGTAGCATCTAGTAGATGCGGTTGTTGCACACAGTGAACAACTAGGGTTAAAATTAATTTGTAAGAAGAAACAGATTATGGTCGGCACTAGAAAGGAGAAAATACCACAATGTTTACCACAAGTAAATGGGAATATTCTAAACTAAATGAATCAGTATGATTATCTCGGACCATTCATAACATCTGATGGGAGATGGTGAAGCGATTAAAACAAGAATCGCCATGGCTAAGGTAGCTTTTTTGCGAGATGGAAAACATACTGACCAATAAAAAGATGTCATTTCCAACGATGAAAATATTGTTGAGGTGCTACATAGAACGTATACTTTTGTATGGAAGTAAAGCTTGGACAATGAGCAGGCAAGCTGAAAAACATTTGATTGTTGTGGAAATGAGGTTTCTGAAGAAAACGCAAAGAATACCATGGACAGATTGAAAAACCAATGAACAAGTCCTACAAGAAACAAATGAAAATCACAAACTGATTAGAAATGAAATATATGAAATGATCATATGAAATCTGGCAAATCCCCCGGTCCAGACAGCGTCACAACAGAAATGATTAATGCTTTAGAAGAATATGGAATAGATAAAGTTACCAGTCTGCTTAATACAATATATGATACTGGAAACATACCTCATGAGTTATGTAATTCTGTATTTATTGCAATCCCAAAGAAATCAGGAGCCTTGGAATGTGATCAACATCGAACAATTAGTATAATGAGTCACATCACGAAGATTTTGCTAAGAATTATCATGCAAAGAGTTAGGAGGAAAATACAACCTGAAATAGGAGAAGAACAATGTGGGTTTGTAGTAGGCAAGGGTACAGTAAATGCTGTGTATATACTGAGAACCGTAATCGAACGTTCTATAGAAGTAAACAAAGATCTACACCTTTGCTTCATTGACTACACAAAGGCTTTTGATAAAGTGAGACATGTCAACATGATAAGGATGCTTGAAGATCTACAAATTGATGGGAAAGACCTTAGACTTGTAAAAAACATATATTGGAAACAACAAGCTGCCATAAGAGTTGATAATGAAGTAAGCCAATATCAGCCTATTAAGAGAGGTGTGAGACAGGGATGTGTAATGTCTCCAGATCTGTTTTCCCTGTACAGTGAAAATATTTTCAGAAATATTGAAAATATGGAAGGAATCAACATTGGGGGACGATGCATCAATAACATTAGATATGCAGATGATACAGTCTTGATTGCAGATAATGAACAGGACCTGCAAAATTTAGTAGATGCGGTTGTTACACACAGTGAACAACAAGGGTTAGAATTAAATTGTAAAAAGACACAGATTATGGTCGTCACTAGGAAGGACGAAATACCACAATGTAATATACAAGTAAATGGGAATATTCTTCAACAAGTGAATAGGTACAATTACCTCGGAACAGTAATAACATCTGATGGGAGATGCCTTGAAGAGATTAGAACAAGAATCGCCATGGCAAAAGTAGCCTTTAGCAAGATGAAAAACATACTGACCAATAAAAAGATGTCAATTGAAACGAGAAAAAGAGTGTTGAGATGCTACATAGAACCTGTACTTTTATATGGATGTGAAGCTTGGACAATGAGCAGCCAGGCTGAGAAACATCTGATGGCTGTAGAAATGTGGTTTCTGAGGAAAATGCAAAGAATACCATGGACAGCCAGAAAGACCAATGAACAAGTCCTTCAAGAAACAAATGAAGATCGTAAACTGATCAGAGACATTAGACGTAGACAGTCACAATTTTTTGGGCATGTTATGAGAAGAAATGATTTGGAGAACTTGGTGACAACTGGTAAGATCGAGGGGAACAGACCAAGGGGAAGACCTAGAAACAAGTATCTGGATGGCTTGGCCTTGTGGCATGGTCGAGACAAAAACACGGAACTGATCCACGATTCTGTTGATCGAGTGAGATGGCAGAACATGACCGCCCACGCTTACCGGCATGGCACATGATGGATGGATGGATGGATTAGAGAAAATAGACGTAGACAAAATGTTTTGATTATGTTATTAGTAGAAATCAATTGGATAATTTGGTGGCAACTGGCAAGGTCGAGAGTAGTAGAGGCTGGCTTCCAGTCCCCACTTTTAGCCTCCATAGTAGTGTTTATGAAGGAAATATGGGTAAAATGGCTCCAGCCTGGAGGCTGAAGGAAATATTTTTTGGGCGGGTGAAATTTTTTTCGGCGTGCCTGGTGGGAATTTTTTCGTGGGAACGGGTTTTTTGACGCTGCCTGGTGGGGTGTAAAAAGTAATTAAGGTAAATGTTTAGTTGGTTCTGGAAGAGGGGAAAGTTATTTTGGTTACATTAGTATGGGTAGTGATAAACATGGGTGTGATGGGTCGTGGTTATACTCGAAGTAAGAGGTGGTGTCGTAGACATAATGTGTATGTGTAGTGATAGACAAGGGTGTGATGGGTATATGGTGGTTACGTATATGAATGTGTATGTGTAGTGATGAACAAGGGTGTGATGGGTATATGGTGGTTACGTATATTAGTATGGGTAGTGATGAACAAGGATGTGATGGGTATATGGTGGTGGCGTATATGTATGTGTATGCATGGTGCTGTATAAACAAGGGTGTGATGGGTATATGGTGGTTACGTATATGAATGTGTCTGTGTAGTGATACACAAGGGTGTGATGGGTATATGGTGGTGGCGTAGACATAATGTGTATGTGTAGTAATTGGGTATATGGTGGTGGCGTAGACATAATGTATATGTGTAGTGATAGACAAGGGTGTGATGGGTCGTTCTATTCATGGGTATATGGTGGTTACGTATATTAGTATGGGTAGTGATGAACAAGGATGTGATGGGTCGTGGTTATACTCGAAGTAAGAGGTGGTGGCGTAGACATAATGTGTATGTGTAGTGATAGACAAGGGTGTGATGGGTCGTTCTACTCATGGGTATATGGTGGTTACGTATATTAGTATGGGTAGTGATGAACAAGGATGTGATGGGTCGTTCTACTCATGGGTATATGGTGGTGGTGTAGACATAATGTGTATGGGTAGTGATGAACAAGGATGTGATGGGTCATTCTACTCATGGGTATATGGTGGTTACGTATATTAGTATGCGTGGTGATAAACAAGGGTGTGATGGGTCGTGGTTATACTCGAAGTAAGAGGTGGTTACTATCATCTGAACAGTGTGATAGTAGTGAAGGTAAAGGGTGGTATATTCACCGATTACAAAGGAAATCTTATAAAGTTATAATGGGTATGGTGGTAAGGGGTATTAGTGATCAAGTAGGAGTGATATAGGGGTGGTCATAAATGTAATAAGAGGTGTTCTCAGTTACACACTGGTCAACCAGTGGTCAAGTGGTCAAGTAAGGGTCAAGTAGTCAAGTAAGGAACTTTTAGGGAAAAGTGATTGTAATGAGATGGTGATGATTAAAGAGTGGTAAATTAGTGGTCAATCAGTGGTCAAGTGGTAAGGTAAGGAAAATTTTAGGGGAAAATGGTCGTAGTGACATGGTAATGTTTAAATTAGTGGTAAATTAGTGGTCAAGTAGTGGTCAAGCAGTGGTCAAGTGGTCAAGTGAGGAAAATTTTAGGGAAAATTGGTCGTAGTGACATGGTAATGCTTAAATTAGTGATCAAGTAGCGGTCAAGTAGTGGTCAAGCAGTGGTCAAGTGAGGAAAATTTTAGGGAAATTTTAGGGAAAATGGTCGTAGTGACATGGTGATGATTAAATTAGTGGTAAATTAGTGATCAAGTAGTGGTCAAGTAGTGGTAAAGCAGTGGTCAAGCGGTGTGTAAGTGAGGAAAATTTTAGGGAAATTTTAGGGAAAAGTGATTGTAATGAGATGGTGATGATTAAAGGGTGGTAAATTAGTGGTCAAGTAGTGGTCAAGCAGTGGTCAAGTAGTGGTCAAGGGGTCGAGTGACCACTTAAATTGTAGAGGACGATGTGCCTAAGATTATGGTAGTGGTTAAAGTGATCGATGACGTGGTCAAGCAGTGGTCAAGCAGTGGTCAAGTAGTCAAGTAAGGAAATTGTAGGGGAAAGTACGTATAGTGCAATGGTGGTGGGTAAAGTGAGGAAGAATCAATAGTAGTGATAATACTACTACGAATATTAGCGACAAACACAAAGACAACCACACACAGACACATTTGTACATACAGACATACACATAAAGACAGACAAGCACAAAGACAAACCATACCATTACTACTGTCACAACAACTATACACAAGTACACACAGACACACTCACCCATACACAAGAACACTCAAAGACAAATACAAAGACAGCCAAGTACACACACACACATACACACCCATCGCCTAGGATTACTACTGTCATCACAACTATACTCAAGTACAGACAATCCATACTATTACTACTGTCATCACAACTATACACAAGTACAGACTCACCCATAATCAATTACGTACAGACACGCGTACAACAACAAAGAAAGACACAAAACACATACAGACACCCATACACATTTGATACACTTGTACATACAGACACATAAGTACACAAAAAACAAAGAGGGCCACACAAACCAGTACTACTGGTATCACAACTATACACACATACAGACCTACAAGAATATCACATACCCCCTTGTGATAAAGAAACGCGGATATCCGAGACTACGTCATCAACGCCATGTGTAAAAGTCATTAAGTATGAGTCATCGGTGTGTAGGGACGCAGGCGTGAGAATAGCTTGTCTAACTGCCACGTCAGCTAGGTCGTGTGCAGAACCAGTGTATAAAATAGAAGGCGTCTCTTGTGAGCTCAGTACCAGTTCACGGGCTGACTTGTCTATCTACAGAGGTGCTTCAGGCTGGTGTGAGCAGTGTAGTAAGCAGATATTGTTCACGTACTGACTTGGCTAGCTACCGCAGTGAAACAGGTTGGTGTGAGCGTTATTCGTGTAGTAAGCAGATATTTTTCACGTAGTGACTTGGGTACAGCAGTGAAACTTGGTGTGAGCCTTATTCGTGTCGTTGGCATCTGATAAAACAGTGAAACATTGTATACATCAGAACTTTTTGGTGTTGTAAGAAAGCGAGAAAAACAGTTTATCAATATGACCACCAGATCTACTTTCACGTGTTCAGTGTGCGACAAAGCCTATTGTGATAAGTATACCCTTAATCGTCACATTCGGACCATTCACGAGGGGAAAGACCAAATATATCCCTGTCAGTTATGTGATAAGGTGTGTAATACGAACGATGGCCTACAAAAACACAAACGAATACGTCATCAGCCACGTATGAATACACCAAACACTGCAATACCAGAGACGACAGCACCACCTGTCTATTTACACCAGCATCGTAGTCTAACGCAAGTACCAGACTGCCACCACTGTATCTTCAATGATAACCTTACCCGTCATAATAGGAACATTCACAATGATTATCCCTGTCAGTTACGTGACAATCTATACAATTCGAACCTACAACGGTACTTACATCACCAGACATCACGAGAACGAACGACACCCTTAGACACCCTGGCAACAAGTCCACTCATAGTAGCAGAGGATATCCAACCAAATGATAGAGACAGTTTGGCAGCCCTTAAGGCGTACTGCAAGGACCTATCGCTTATGCTACCCAATCAAGTGGTAGTATTAGAAAAAAGTGTCGACCACCGCTATCGGGTGGTTTTGGTATGATAAAAAGAAGTATTCAGATATCTTGTATGATATCTCATACATGTCTTTATTCTGGATCCGAAACAAATAAGGTATGTGTGATGACTTCGACAACAACAGTGTTTTTGATAGTCAACTATATACTCAAAAATGAAGATCACTAATCCAGAACTGTTTGGTGTTTCACTAATCATCTATGTCATTGATTTTTTCTTATATCTCTAAACTGTTTTTCACTAATCATGTATGTCATTGATTTTTTTCTTATATCATTAAAGTGTTTTTCACTAAGCATCTATGTCATTGATTTTTTCTTATATCATTAAACTGTTTTTCACTAATCATCTATGTCATTGATTTTTTTTTTCTTACGATATATCACTAAACTGTTTTTCACTAATCATGTATGTCATTGATTTTTTCTTATATCACTAAAGTGTTTTGATGAATAATACATTCTTTGATATATTGAAACCAAGTTTTTTTGTTGATTTTCTTTATTGGTTTTGTTTTCATGACGTTGTCTTTTCGGCTCAGAGCTTACATTACCAGACATGAACAATGTCTTAGAAGAAGTTATGGCAAATACAGAACAGTCAAATGTATAAAATCTAGGAAAAAATAACCAAAGGCGAAAAGACCTAAAGAGAGAAATGTCTCGACCAAGCTTATAAATATTACAACTAAAAGGTTGATCAAAATTCAAACATTATAAAAATAACCAAATATGAAAAACATCGTCCAAAGACAGAAATATTTCAACTAAACTTATAAATAAGTCACCAAAAGGGGAAAAGGTCAAGTACAGAAATAGCTATGGAAAAAGTAAGTCCACAAAACTAAGAAAGAAATGTAACTTCTGTAGTCAATTGTGTCTTATCTGAAAAGACGCTATCAATGTCACCCCTTTCCTTGTTTTACTTTACCAAAGACCTTCACCGTATCTGGTACAGAAACCCTTATACAGCACTCATCTCTCCACAGTCTTGGTTGCTTTCTAATACAAAGTGGTTACATCACCAAGAACTTCAAACCTCCAGTGTACACGTGCTCCATTGAAACACCCATGACAGTTAACAACATGTATGGCCATGTAATCTGTGAGTCCATCGGGGATAGTTCATCCGAGTATTCCAAAAGATCCATTTCCCATGGCTGACATCTTCAACTTGCTATAACACAACTTATTCTAATATACACTTTACATGAAATTTCCCAAATTTGGGCTCTATTAAAGATTACGTAATGAGATACACAAAGACACCAAGAACATATCATACAAAACAATTCACAAATTAAAACTTAAACCATATCAGATGAACCACCCAACAAGTACTACACAAACATATAATAAGGAAACACATGACACACAGAGCTTACAGACAAATCACTTGGACTCAAACAAATTTTGCTTCTTGTACTGTAGAATTCTACCAACACTTCTTTCCTATCACCAAAACTAAACATCTACCACACAACCACTGGTCATTTGTCCAACATAATACTCATACCCTCGCCAACGACATTAAGGAAAAGCATACTAGTTTATTTCTGGTTATAACTGTTTTAATAGAGCAGAGAGATATACATGCTAATTAGACTACAGCTGCCTTCTTCACTGCTGTCCTTTGTTCGATGACTTTTCTTCTGTGGTTGTCCCTCAAGACTGGGTTCAAAATTTTTTCCAGCTCTAGTATACGGCTTTCAAAATTCTCACGTTCTCTGATTACATGATGCCAGTTACCATTGCGTTCTTCGGTGCCAACAGTATGGACTGTCAAGAAGTGAGGTTCTGGTGCAAAACTAACCTGTGGAGGTAAATAAAACACATTGAAACTTACAAGACGGCCATACCTACTACTTCAGTAAAGAAAAAACAGTAAAAAATTCACAAAGAGAAGTGGTAAAAGGCATAAAAACAGACTGTCGACATTCTATTGGTCACGTCTTGAGAAAAGGTAAAGGTATAGTCACTGATGGTTTGTGGTATAGAGAGATGTACATAGAAAACATGTATAACACATAGGTTTTCGGTATTGGTCATGTTTACCAAAATACACATGTGAACTATGATCATTACTACCCATACACACCTTATTCGTTGAAGAGGAACACCTTCGGACACCATCAGTAGGATATTTTTCGTTCCACGTCACATTAATTTTCTTGAGAGACTCTGGGGCATGACTACTAGCCAAAAGGTCAATATCTTCATCTGAAGACGAATCATCACCCCAAGCAAAGGTTGTCTCTGGTACATCTAAAGCTGGCTGGGTGCCACGAGTAGGTTTCTGGCAGAACAAAATGTCTAATGATAAAGCTGGTGTGAAGAAGCCAGAATCATCCTCCTTCAAAACACTGTCATCTTCACAACAATCTTCATCTTCTGACCACGATGTCCGTCTATCAATTAAAGCTGTCATTGTACCTGGTGAATGGAAGGTGAAAAAAGTTTTACACAAGTAGGTTAAAACGTTTTTAAAACAAGTGTCAACGTTAGGATTACAATGTGATTCTATAGAAGAATCTCTGATCACAGACCCATACTACAGATACGACAGTGTGAGTGTAGATTCTGCGAGTCACAATTATGGACTGGTGTAATGGTTTTCACTAACAACTGACAAGAGGGTGTTTTTGTGAAACGGGAACTCGACACCTGTGATATGTTAGTAGTAGGGGCTTTAAATCTAATGTCTGACAATGTATAAGTATGCATTTCCTTAATGTCGTTGGCGAGGGTATGAGTATTATGTTGGACAAATGACCAGTGGTTGTGTGGTAGATGTTTAGTTTTGGTGATAGGAAACAACAAGTGAAAGCAGTGAAGAAAGTATAGAGGAATTTTATAATGACATGGAGTCTGCTTTAAAGAACTGTAAAAAATCAGAAATAAATATCATAATGGGTGATTTCAACGCAAAAATAGGAAAGCAAAGCGATGGATACAGTGTAGGCAACCATGGTTTGGGAGAGAGAAATGAAAGAGGTTACAGACTTGTAGAATGGGCAAAAGAACAAGAATTGGTTGTAGGAAACACCTGGTTTAAACAACATCCTAGAAGATTATGGACATGGAGGAGTCCAGACAGCAGGATTAAAAACCAGATAGATTACATCCTGATAAGCAAAAGGTTTCGAAATGCATTAACAGTTGTAAAAACAGTTCCAAATGCAGACTGTTACAGTGATCACAGATTAATTACTGGCACATTGAGGGTAAAGTTAAAGAAAGTCAAGTATACAGCAGGAAACCCTAAATATGACTTGTGCAAATTGAAAACTGACAAAGAAATACAAGATAATTTTAACATAGAAGTAAAGAACAAATTTGATTTATTGTCTGATCTAGAGATCCTATTTCAAGATGTAGATGATCAATGGGAAATGCTGAAGAATTCAATCAGTTGTGCAGCAGAAAAAACGATTCCAAAAGTAAAGAAAGTTGGCCGTAAGACATGGATGACTGAAGAAATTTTACAACTAATGCAAACAAGAAGACAGAACAAAAATAATCCTGCCAAATATGAAGAAATTCACAGAAAAGTCAGAACCTTATGTAAGGAGGCTAAAGAAACATGGCTTGAGAAAAATTGCAGAGAAATTGAAAAACAACACAACAGTAAAAATGCGAAACTAATGCACAAAAGAATTCAGGAGATTACTAATCAAAGAACACGTACATCAGCAGGCTGCCTAAAGACAAAAGATGGAAGAGTCATAATAGAAAAAGATCAGATTTTACATGTATGGTCAGATTACGTGAAAAACCTTTATGGCGATAGCAGAGACGAACAATATATTGTTCAAAATAACAATGAAGGGCCAGCAATTTTGAAGATGGAGGTTCAGAATGCTCTTAATCATATGAAATCTGGCAAAACCCCCGGTCCAGACAGCGTCACAACAGAAATGATTAATGCTTTAGAAGAATATGGAATAGATAAAGTTACCAGTCTGCTTAATACAATATATGATACTGGAAATATACCTCATGAGTTATGTAATTCTGTATTTATTGCAATCCCAAAGAAATCAGGAGCCTTGGAATGTGATCAACATCGAACAATTAGTATAATGAGTCACATCACGAAGATTTTGCTAAGAATTATCATGCAAAGAGTTAGGAGGAAAATACAACCTGAAATAGGAGAAGAACAATGTGGGTTTGTGGAAGGCAAGGGTACAGTAAATGCTGTGTATATACTGAGAAACATAATCGAACGTTCTATAGAAGTAAACAAAGATCTACACCTTTGCTTTATTGACTACACAAAGGCTTTTGATAAAGTGAGACATGTCAACATGATAAGGATGCTTGAAGATCTACAAATTGATGGAAAAGATCTTAGACTTGTAAAAAACATATATTGGAAACAACAAGCTGCCATAAGAGTTGATAATGAAGTAAGCCAATATCAGCCTATTAAAAGGGGTGTGAGACAGGGATGTGTAATGTCTCCAGATCTGTTTTCCCTGTACAGTGAAAGTATTTTCAGAAATATTGAAGATATGGAAGGAATCAACATTGGGGGACGATGCATCAATAACATTAGATATGCAGATGATACAGTCTTGATTGCAGACAATGAACAGGACCTGCAACATTTAGTAGATGCGATTGTTACACACAGTGAACAACTAGGGTTAGAATTAAATTGTAAAAAGACACAGATTATGGTCGTCACTAGGAAGGACGAAATACCACAATGTAATATACAAGTAAATGGGAATATTCTTCAACAAGTGAGCAGGTACAATTATCTCGGAACAGTAATAACATCTGATGGGAGATGCCTTGAAGAGATTAGAACAAGAATCGCCATGGCAAAAGTAGCCTTTAGCAAGATGAAAAACATACTGACCAATAAAAAGATGTCAATTGAAACGAGAAAAAGAGTGTTGAGATGCTACATAGAACCTGTACTTTTATATGGATGTGAAGCTTGGACAATGAGCAGCCAGGCTGAAAAACATCTGATGGCTGTAGAAATGTGGTTTCTGAGGAAAATGCAAAGAATACCATGGACAGCCAGAAAGACCAATGAACAAGTCCTTCAAGAAACAAATGAAGATCGTAAACTGATCAGAGACATTAGACGTAGACAGTCACAATTTTTTGGGCATGTTATGAGAAGAAATGATTTGGAGAACTTGGTGACAACTGGTAAGATCGAGGGGAACAGACCAAGGGGAAGACCTAGAAACAAGTATCTGGATGGCTTGGCCTTGTGGCATGGTCGAGACAGAAACACGGAACTGATCCACGACTCTGTTGATCGAGTGAGATGGCAGAACATGACCGCCCACGCTTACCGGCATGGCACATGATGGATGGATGGATAGGAAAGAAGTGTTGGTAGAATTCTACAGTACAAGAAGCAAAATTTGTTTGAGTCCAAGTGATTTGTCTGTAAGCTCTGTGTGTCATGTGTTTCCTTATTATATGTTTGTGTAGTACTTGTTGGGTGGTTCATCTGATATGGTTTAAGTTTTAATTTGTGAATTGTTTTGTATGATATGTTCTTGGTGTCTTTGTGTATCTCATTACGTAATCTTTAATAGAGCCCAAATTTGGGAAATTTCATGTAAAGTGTATATTAGAATAAGTTGTGTTATAGCAAGTTGAAGATGTCAGCCATGGGAAATGGATCTTTTGGAATACTCGGATGAACTATCCCCGATGGACTCACAGATTACATGGCCATACATGTTGTTAACTGTCATGGGTGTTTCAATGGAGCACGTGTACACTGGAGGTTTGAAGTTCTTGGTGATGTAACCACTTTGTATTAGAAAGCAACCAAGACTGTGGAGAGATGAGTGCTGTATAAGGGTTTCTGTACCAGATACGGTGAAGGTCTTTGGTAAAGTAAAACAAGGAAAGGGGTGACATTGATAGCGTCTTTTCAGATAAGACACAATTGACTACAGAAGTTACATTTCTTTCTTAGTTTTGTGGACTTACTTTTTCCATAGCTATTTCTGTACTTGACCTTTTCCCCTTTTGGTGACTTATTTATAAGTTTAGTTGAAATATTTCTGTCTTTGGACGATGTTTTTCATATTTGGTTATTTTTATAATGTTTGAATTTTGATCAACCTTTTAGTTGTAATATTTATAAGCTTGGTCGAGACATTTCTCTCTTTAGGTCTTTTCGCCTTTGGTTATTTTTTCCTAGATTTTACACATTTGACTGTTCTGTATTTGCCATAACTTCTTCTAAGACATTGTTCATGTCTGGTAATGTAAGCTCTGAGCCGACAAGACAACGTCATGAAAACAAAACCAATAAAGAAAATCAACAAAAAAACTTGGTTTCAATATATCAAAGAATGTATTATTCATCAAAACACTTTAGTGATATAAGAAAAAATCAATGACAAACATGATTAGTGAAAAACAGTTTAGTGATATATCGTAAGAAAAAAAAATCAATGACAAGATGATTAGTGAAAAACAGTTTAATGATATAAGAAAAAATCAATGACATAGATGCTTAGTGAAAAACACTTTAGTGATATAAGAAAAAAATCAATGACATACATGATTAGTGAAAAACAGTTTAGAGATATAAGAAAAAATCAATGACATAGATGATTAGTGAAACACCAAAAAGTTCTGGATTAGTGATCTTCATTTTTGAGTATATAGTTGACTATCAAAAACACTGTTGTTGTCGAAGTCATCACACATACCTTATTTGTTTCGGATCCAGAATAAAGACATGTATGAGATATCATACAAGATATCTGAATACTTCTTTTTATCATACCAAAACCACCCGATAGCGGTGGTCGACACTTTTTTCTAATACTACCACTTGATTGGGTAGCATAAGCGATAGGTCCTTGCAGTACTCCTTAAGGGCTGCCAAACTGTCTCTATCATTTGGTTGGATATCCTCTGCTACTATGAGTGGACTTGTTGCCAGGGTGTCTAAGGGTGTCGTTCGTTCTCGTGATGTCTGGTGATGTAAGTACCGTTGTAGGTTCGAATTGTATAGATTGTCACGTAACTGACAGGGATAATCATTGTGAATGTTCCTATTATGACGGGTAAGGTTATCATTGAAGATACAGTGGTGGCAGTCTGGTACTTGCGTTAGACTACGATGCTGGTGTAAATAGACAGGTGGTGCTGTCGTCTCTGGTATTGCAGTGTTTGGTGTATTCATACGTGGCTGATGACGTATTCGTTTGTGTTTTTGTAGGCAATCGTTCGTATTACACACCTTATCACATAACTGACAGGGATATATTTGGTCTTTCCCCTCGTGAATGGTCCGAATGTGACGATTAAGGGTATACTTATCACAATAGGCTTTGTCGCACACTGAACACGTGAAAGTAGATCTGGTGGTCATATTGATAAACTGTTTTTCTCGCTTTCTTACAACACCAAAAAGTTCTGATGTATACAATGTTTCACTGTTTTATCAGATGCCAACGACACGAATAAGGCTCACACCAAGTTTCACTGCTGTACCCAAGTCACTACGTGAAAAATATCTGCTTACTACACGAATAACGCTCACACCAACCTGTTTCACTGCGGTAGCTAGCCAAGTCAGTACGTGAACAATATCTGCTTACTACACTGCTCACACCAGCCTGAAGCACCTCTGTAGATAGACAAGTCAGCCCGTGAACTGGTACTGAGCTCACAAGAGACGCCTTCTATTTTATACACTGGTTCTGCACACGACCTAGCTGACGTGGCAGTTAGACAAGCTATTCTCACGCCTGCTTCCCACAAACCGATGACTCATACTTAATGACTTTTACACATGGCGTTGATGACGTAGTCTCGGATATCCGCGTTTCTTTATCACAAGGGGGTATGTGATATTCTTGTAGGTCTGTATGTTTGTATAGTTGTGATACCAGTAGTACTGGTTTGTGTGGCCCTCTTTGTTTTTTGTGTACTTATGTGTCTGTATGTACAAGTGTATCAAATGTGTATGGGTGTCTGTATGTGTTTTGTGTCTTTCTTTGTTGTTGTACGCGTGTCTGTACGTGGTTGTATATAGTTGTGATGACAGTAGTAATGCTAGGCGATGGGTGTGTCTGTACTTGAGTATAGTTGTGATGACAGTAGTAATCCTAGGCGATGGGTGTGTATGTGTGTGTGTGTACTTGGCTGTCTTTGTATTTGTCTTTGAGTGTTCTTGTGTATGGGTGAGTGTGTCTGTGTGTACTTGTGTATAGTTGTTGTGACAGTAGTAATGGTATGGTTTGTCTTTGTGCTTGTCTGTCTTTATGTGTATGTCTGTATGTACAAATGTGTCTGTGTGTGGTTGTCTTTGTGTTTGTCGCTAATATTCGTAGTAGTATTATCACTACTATTGATTCTTCCTCACTTTACCCACCACCATTGCACTATACGTACTTTCCCCTACAATTTCCTTACTTGACTACTTGACCACTGCTTGACCACTGCTTGACCACGTCATCGATCACTTTAACCACTACCATAATCTTAGGCACATCGTCCTCTACAATTTAAGTGGTCACTCGACCCCTTGACCACTACTTGACCACTGCTTGACCACTACTTGACCACTAATTTACCACCCTTTAAGCATCACCATGTCGCTACAATCACTTTTCCCCTAAAATTTCCTCACTTGACCACTTGACCACTGCTTGACCACTACTTGACCATTAATTTACCACCCTTTAATCATCACCATCTCATTACAATCACTTTTCCCTAAAATTTCCCTAAAATTTTCCTCACTTACACACCGCTTGACCACTGCTTGACCACTACTTGATCACTAATTTACCACTAATTTAATCATCACCATGTCACTACGACCATTTTCCCTAAAATTTCCCTAAAATTTTCCTCACTTGACCACTGCTTGACCACTGCTTGACCACTACTTGACCGCTACTTGATCACTAATTTAAGCATTACCATGTCACTACGACCAATTTTCCCTAAAATTTTCCTCACTTGACCACTTGACCACTGCTTGACCACTACTTGACCACTAATTTACCACTAATTTAAACATTACCATGTCACTACGACCATTTTCCCCTAAAATTTTCCTTACTTGACCACTCCTTGACCACTGATTGACCACTAATTTACCACTCTTTAATCATCACCATCTCATTACAATCACTTTTCCCTAAAAGTTCCTTACTTGACTACTTGACCCTTACTTGACCACTTGACCACTGGTTGACCAGTGTGTAACTGAGAACACCTCTTATTACATTTATGACCACCCCTATATCACTCCTACTTGATCATTTATACCCCTTACCACCATACCCATTATAACTTTATAAGATTTCCTTTGTAATCGGTGAATATACCACCCTTTACCTTCACTACTATCACACTGTTCAGATGATAGTAACCACCTCTTACTTCGAGTATAACCACGACCCATCACACCCTTGTTTATCACCACGCATACTAATATACGTAACCACCATATACCCATGAGTAGAATGACCCATCACACCCTTGTTCATCACTACCCATACTAATATACGTAACCACCATATACCCATGAGTAGAACGACCCATCACACCCTTGTTCATCACTACCCATACTAATATACGTAACCACCATATACCCATGAGTAGAACGACCCATCACACCCTTGTCTATCACTACACATACACATTATGTCTACGCCACCACCTCTTACTTCGAGTATAACCACGACCCATCACATCCTTGTTCATCACTACCCATACTAATATACGTAACCACCATATACCCATGAATAGAACGACCCATCACACCCTTGTCTATCACTACACATATACATTATGTCTACGCCACCACCATATACCCAATTACTACACATACACATTATGTCTACGCCACCACCATATACCCATCACACCCTTGTGTATCACTACACAGACACATTCATATATGTAACCACCATATACCCATCACACCCTTGTTTATACAGCACCATGCATACACATTCATATACGTAACCACCATATACCCATCACACCCTTGTTTATACAGCACCATGCATACACATTATGTCTACACCACCACCATATACCCATGAGTAGAATGACCCATCACACCCTTGTTCATCACTACCCATACTAATATACGTAACCACCATATACCCATGAGTAGAACGACCCATCACACCCTTGTCTAGCACTACACAGACACATTCATATACACCACCACCTCTTACTTCGAGTATAACCACGACCCATCACACCCTTGTCTATCACTACACATACACATTATGTCTACGACACCACCTCTTACTTCGAGTATAACCACGACCCATCACACCCTTGTCTATCACTACCCATACTAATGTAACCAAAATAACTTTCCACTCTTCCAGAACCAACCAAACATTTAATTACTTTTTACACCCCACCAGGCAGCGTCAAAAAACCCGTTCCCACGAGACACGCCGAAAAAATTTCACCCGCCCAAAAATATTTCCTTCAGCCTCCAGGCTGGAGCCATTTTACCCATATTTCCTTCATAAACACTACTATGGAGGCTAAAAGTGGGGTCTGGAAGCCAGCCTCTACTACTGTCGAGTGGATGAGAACAAGGGGAAGGCAGAGAAGTAAATACCTGAATAGCTTCACCACGTGACATGGTGGAGCCAAGAACACTGAGCTGATCCACGACTCTGGAGATGTGACTATCATCATCATCATGTGCCATGCCGATAATCATGTTTCGCCATCTAACACGACCACCAGAGCCATGGATCACCTTTATGTTCTTGTCTCGACCATGATGTGGCTATACAAAATAATAAATCTCATTTAATGAAAACAAAAGCCAACATATACCGGCTCCGTGGCCGAGGAGTTAGCAGCTTTCTCCGCTAACTCCGAATACTCTCGTCACGTGACGCGACGAGAATTAGCAGTGGTTCGAATCGCAAAAGTGACTTATGAGAGTATGGAGCCGGTCGCTCAGAAAGTCGTGGCGTGCTGATGAGCGTAATCTAGCCTAGGAATCAACATACAGCTGAAAGATGCTGGTGTTGACCGCAATATCCTGAAACAGGATGGAAACGCGGGAAAAAAAAAAAAAAAAGCCAACATATGTAAAGATCATATAAACAAAAATGAATGTTGTTTGCAGGAAGTTGCGATCAACCCCTACCCCTGGTGGATTTTCTAAGCTATTTTACGTTTAGTAGTTTCCCATTGCTTTCTGAACAACAATTCAACGTTGAAGTCCAACTGACATGTGTAGGGGTTAATCCCTCTACCCCGCCGTCAGAGCACTGGAAGCTTAAGAGCTAGAGCGCTCATATTATGTGGACAAAGTCGACTGCTGCAGATCATAAAAGGAATTACAAGAGAGCCGCTGGAAAGTAATGCAAACAGACAAATGCAATTTTTAAAAAGTATTAAAAGTGTAGAGGATAGACTTTATTGCACCGGGTTTTATCTCATATGGCTCGTTCTCTTTCCGCAGGGCGACCTGCCAAAAGTGTCGCACAAAGCACGAACTCCGTAGCTCCAGCGACCACCCACGGGAGTTTCCGAGAAAAATGCAGTCGGGAACCGAAAGAAGTTGCCCAGATTTGAACCCACAACCTTTGTAGAACAAGGCAGACATCTTGACCACTTCGCCACTGAGACTTCCAATATCCAAATACGATATATACAAAAAATAATATCTATAAATACAACAATTTGGCTGGATTACAATAGACACACCTTTATAAAAACCATGCTGCTCCGTAGCTATGGCGTTGCGGACGCATATACCCGCGTTCGAAACACAATTGTGGGCGATTTAGCAGCAGGCGGCCTACCGTTGATGTTTTTAATGATATGGTATGGTTGCCGGTCGTTCAGAAAGCAATGGCAAACTACTGAACGTAAACTTGCCCAGGAATCACGAACAGCCAAAACATGCTGGGGTTGACTGCTACATCATGTAAAGGATATGCAACAACTTTAAAAAAAAAAAATATAAAACCATTTTAGAGGTTGTAGTCGAAGTTATGAGAGCTCAAGATAAAAGCAAGAGACTGCAGAACTGCGGCGTGTTGGAGTGTACAATCAGAATGAGAGACAGAAAGTTTTCAATATTGAAGATTCAATATTGATTGCAAAGTAAATTGGTACTCAAAGGTGAGGAAACTTAATTTAATTTATCCATCTGTTTCAAATACTTTCGCTAGGGTAGAAATGTTACGTGTCATTTGCAGGAAGTTGCCATCAACTCCAATTTGACTTTCCAGGCAATTTTACGTTCAATATTTTGCCATTGCTTTCTGAAAGCAAAGTCAACGTTTGAGTCGATGATATATAAGTGAAACTCAAACGGACCTCGCCAGGCCGATCCTCTCTCTATACTATCGTCTTGTGAAACATGATGCTGCTACTCGCGAAAGGTCATGGCCCCAGGCAGGGCTCTCCACACCCGCAAACAAGTCAACGGAAAAACAGAGACCGTTATTGGTGGCTTGTGCGAAAACACAGATAGAATCGCCAAATCATGAAGTTCAAGCTTCATTTGTTGTCTTAGAGGCGAGAAAGAAATTGTGAAAATAACAACGCAATTGTTTGAGAAGTAAAAGAAAAATAGCAACTTGTGGAAGAGGAATAGGGATTCAAACGCATTCTTAGAAAAGAAAGGGCAAAAATAATGAGAATGGTGAAATTGCAAGTGAAAAGAGAGGTTGCGAAAGAAAGAAACGACCACTTAATCCCGCCTCGTTCACCGTGTGTTCATCTAGAGATGTTTGGAAGAGTAGGCACGGGGAAAACTACACTCCACACGGGCGCAAATTTCCCAGTTCAACACATGATTTCAATCACATGTTCTTCCGTTTATTGACGTCCCCAGGGCCTTGTTGCAGCCAGCCTTCTCCGTCGCGTTCCCCTGGAGAATGGCTTTCGCTACTAAACCGCGGGCAGGTCAGGACCGATGTGTTAATAATAAGGACAGTGTTTTGTCTGGGGAAATGAAGCTTCTGAATGCATGCTCTATTTCCAGTGACTTAGCTTAACGTGAAATGACAGAGTAAAATATTCGATATTGTTCTTGTATCTTCAACTCCCTTGCCGACTGGCGTAGGGGAACATGTCTCCTTCGAACCTGTTTAACTCGGTTTGCATCAGGTAACTCAACTCATGATTATGGTTAGTAAGTAACTAAAGTAAAGGTCCTCTTTCACACCTAGAGGCGTATTAGATACATTAATAGTTTGCTGAATGTCCTTTACAGGACATTGCAATCAAACCCAACATTTATTGGCGTCAGTGATTTACTAGGTCATTTTATTTCAGTAGTTTGCCATTACTTCTGAACGATATATGATGGTAGCGCCATATATTTACACCAGTCTGATGTTGCTGGGAGATGTGGTCAATATCACTCTATCGCCTTTATCTCCCAAATAATTTCCTTGTATTTATTTTAGAATAGTCGACCTGAAAACTCAGGTCATTGAAAAAGTACTGCTACTAAAACGAAATTCGAATACATTTCCATCTTGCCAACATGATAAAGCCCGTCTCCGTGGCGAAAGGGTTACGGGCGCTATTCGTAAACCCGTATACCAGCTTTCGAAACACAGCTGCATGCGATTTGGCAAAAGACCGCGCTGCGTTGGTTTTGCGTTGGTATCGGTGACTCAAGCAAACGGTTTGCAATGGCAAACTACTGAACATACATTTGCCAAGAGATCACAAAAATACTCATGTTGACTGCGATGTCCTATAAAAGATATGCAAAAACAAAAACAAAAAACAAAAAAAACAACAACAAAATACAATATGATAAATGCTAACCTCTGCGATAGATACACGATATACTTTTCGTGTCTCCTATTTCATCCAGCTATTACATTCACCTATTCCATCTACGCCGCCACGTTAATCCCCAATGCTCTATAACGTTATTAATTCAACCCGTTCATCCCCTGTCCCTCAGCATTGTTTAACAATGAAGTAGTTCACACTCTCAAAGTAATATAATGTGTTTGTCCCGTGCGTTCCAGGCAAAGGACTTTCTATTTAAATTATTCTCAGGTTTTCTCAATGTATGTCCTATCCAGCTCCACTGTCTTTCCTCATACATTCATTCATTGGTATTTGTTTAATCCCCGATAATAGTTTTTTTAATTTTTTTTTTAAAGTTGCATATCCCTTACAGGACGTTGCAGTCAACACCAGCATTTTCCAGATGTTGTTGATGTTCTTGGCAAGATTAAGCTGAGTAGTTTGCCATTGATTTCTAAGTGACCGGCTCACATACCCCGTAATTAACCAAAGTGACGCGATCCTCTGCCGAATCTCGCGCAGCTGTGTTCCTCATGTGGATATACGGAATTACGACGAAAGTCGTTAAAAACCTTCGCCAGGGAAACCGGCCCGATAATATAGGGTGTACTTTTAATGACTGTGCAGTGTTTGAAAATATATCAGGTCCAAGTTTTGTATTCACTCTCTGTAAAGTTCAAGTTACATAATAGGTAAAAACAAAACTTGGACCGGCAATATTTTCAACATTGCTGTCATTAAAAATACACCCTGTATTAGCCATGGTCATGCGGATGATTCTTTATACTGCATCCGGTTTGGCACAACGTCCGAAACTCAGCGAAGAACGCAGACTGTCGCCAGTGAAGGCTTTCATGGACGACAAGGGAATTCTGGCATAAGAGAAGAGCTATGCCCGCAGCATTCTTCTAAGACTAAATCAATTGATCGGCTGGTGCAAGATGGGCTTTAAGCCCAAGAAGTAAGAAGCCTGTTGATCATCAAGTGCCACTGGCAGCAACCGTGTCTTCTGACAATAGTAAGGGAATGTAATCAAATAAGTGGACTGATGAATAATAGTAGACAAAAATGTCACTGTTAAGGATCAAATGAACATATGGGCTGAATACGTTAAGACACTTTTAAATAAATCAGTAACAAAAGCACCTTCATATATATACATATCCTGCATAACGGGAGTGGGGGGAGGGGGGGGGGGGGATATCGACTGTGAGAAAAAAACAAAAACATCCATAGAATAAATTAGAAATGCTATCAAGTTGAAGGATGGGAAAACTGCTAGTCCAAATGGCATTCCAGCAGAAGCCATTAGGAACATATACATTGAATAACTGCTGATAGTTTTTATCAGACTGGGAGTTCGAATAAATACTACCAGTCTGGAGAGATGGATATGCTTTGAAGCTGCCGAAAAATGGGCCAACAAAAATGTGACAATTATTAAGAGATAATTTTATCATCAATCCATCAAGTGCCATGCCGATAAGCGTGGGCGGTCATGTTTTGCCATCACACTCGATCACCCAGAGTCGTGGATCAGCTCCGTGTTCCTGTCTCGACCATGCCATGTGGCAAAGCCATCCAGGTATATACTTCTTGGTCTTCCTCTTGGTCTCTTCCCTTCGATCTTGTCAGTCGTCACCAAGTTCTCCAAGTAATGTCTTCTCATAACATGACCACAAAAATTCTGACTGTCTATGTCTAATGACGCTAATCAGTTTACGATCTTCGTTTGTTTCTTGAAGGATTTGTTCATTGGTTTTTCGATCTGTCCTTGGTATTCTTTGCATTTTCCCCAGAAACCACATTTCCACAGCCATCAGATGTTTTTTTCCAGCTTGACCGCTCATTGTCCACGCTTCACATCCATACACAAATACAGGTTCTATGTAGCACGTCAACACTCTTTTTCTCGTTTCATTTGATATCTTTTTATTGGTCAGTATGTTTTTCATCTTGCAAAAGGCTACCTTCGGAATGGCAGTTCTTGTTTTAATTTCTTCAAAACATCTCCCAACAGATGTTATGACTGCTCCTAGATAATTGTACTGATTCACTTGCTTAAGAATATGCCCATTTACTCGTATATCACATTGTGGTATTTCCTTCTTCCCAGTGACGACCGTAATCTGTCTTCTTACTATTCAAATCTAACCCTTGTTCACTGCGTGCAATAACCGCATCTACTAAATTTAGCAGGTCCTGTTCATTGTCTGCAATCAAGACTGTATCATATGCATAACTAATGTTCTTGATGTATCGTCCCCCAATGTTGATTCCTTCCATATTTTCTATATTACTGAAAATATTTTCATTGCACAGGGAAAACATATCTGGAGATATTACACATCCTTGTCTCACACCTCTTTTAATAGGCTAATATCGACCTACATCATTATCAATTCTGATGGACATATGTTGTTTCCAATATATGTTGTTTTTTTTTCTTTACATGCTAAGGACTTTTCCATCAGTCTGTAGATTTTGAAGCTTCCTTATCATGTCGACATGTCTCACTTTATCGAAAGCCTTTGTGTAGTCAATAAAGCTATGATATAGATCTTTACTGTTCTCGGTATATACACAGCATTTACTGTACCCTTGCCTTCTACAAGCCCACATTGTTTTTCTCCTATTTCAGGTTGTACCTTCTTCTTAACTCTTTGCATGATAATTCTCAGCAAAATCTTTGTGATGTAGCTCATTATACTAATTGTTAGATGTTGATCACATTCCAAGGATGCTGATTTCTTCGGGATTGCAATAAATATAGAATTACATAATTCGGGAGGTATATCACCAGTATTATATATTGCAGTGTTTCCCAACGTGGGGCCCACTCCCCACAGGGGGGCAATTCGATTGTTAAGTGGGGCAATTCGAAAATGGAAGAAATCGGCTGGATATAACAAAACGGGCAGACTTTAGACTGAAGTTAACTAAATTGGAACCTGACATAAAATCTCTTTGCAGCAATCATCAAGCGTCAGCATCTCACTAAATTTAACGAATAAATAATTACTAATAATTAAAATAATATAGAAAAAATCTTTCATTAAAATTATTTTGTACTTGAATTTCAGTTCTCCATTATATGTTTTGAAAATTTACTTACTGTGTTTGCTCAATAATTTCCTAGTGATTTTTTCCTAAAACCTATCAATCAAGTTTCTTTAGTGAACATTTCAATTTTTGAATATTAAAAATAATGTATATTGGGGGGGGGGAAGGGGGCATTAGAATTTTAGAAAGGCTTAGGTGGGGCATAGCACAAAAAAGGTTGGGAAACACTGATATATTGCGTTCAGCAGTCTGGTGACTTGGTCTATTCTATTTTCTTATAAGGTCTAAGGCTTGATCATTTCTATTGTGATGTTATCTTACCCAGGGTCTTGCCAGTTTTCATATGGTTAAGAGCATTCTGAACTTTCCATCTTCAAAATTGATGGTCAATTATTATTCCGATGATCATATTGCTCTTCTCTTGTATCATCATAAAGGTCTTTCACATAATCTGACAACGCATGTAAAATCTGATCTTTTTTCTATTATGATTTTGCCATCTTTGGTTTTTAGGCAACCAGTTGATGTGTATGTTTTTTTGTTAGTGATGTTATTAATTCTTTTGTGCATTAATTTGGTATTCTGGGTGTTGTGTTGGTTTACAGTTTCCTTGCAATTTTCCCAAAGCCATGTTTCGTTTGTCTCTTTGCATAGTTTCATAATTTTCCTGTGAATCTTTTTATATTTTTCCGTGTTAATTTTGTTATTTATTCTTATTTCCATGAGTTTTAGGATGTCTTCCGTCATCCATTTCTTGTGTCCTATTATCTTTATTTTTGGGATGGTTGTTTCTGCAACTAGGTTGACTGATTTCTTTAGTATTTCCCATTGGTCGCTGACATCTTAAAATACTATTGCCATATTGGACAATTCATCGAATCTGCTCTTTACCTCTCCTCACTCTTCAGTGCCTGTAGATTAAATGTTATGTTTCTTGGTGTATATTTGACTTTCTTTAATTTTATTTGTATATTGCTTAAGATTAATCTCTGCAGTCTGCGCTTGGTACAGTTTTTGCGACTTTTAAAGCATTTCGAAATCTTCTGTTGATGAGAATGTAATCAGTCTGATTTCTGATCTTATGATCAGGACTCCTCCATGTCCATAATCTCCTTTGCGATGAAATATGATATTTACTTCAGAAGTCTTACAATTCTTGAAGGCATTCTCTAAAGCAGTGATTCTCAACCGGTGGGGAATCACCCCCCCCCCCCCTGTGGGGGGGGGGGGGGTAATTGTAGGGTTTCCAGGGGGGAGGGGGGATGTAGATTATTTCAAGATCGCGTTAATACAAGCACCGATTAATTGATATTGTTTATCCCTTCATACTTTACGGTTCTGTACGTCTCAATTTTTCTAAAATTCATTTTATAAAGTAAGTAGACCCACAAATCACGTTTTATGGGGACGTCTAGACTTGTTTTGGTATGTGCTTCTATTATTACGTATACTGTGTAGAGGCAGGAGCGGGGGTTGGGGGGGATTTTTAGGTAGGAAATACGAAGGGGGTGGATGGGCGGGGGTGGAATGACGTTCTGAAAATATGGTGAAGGGGGCACGGGCCAAAAAAAAGGTTGAGAACCACTGCTCTAAATCATTATAAAATTCATCAATGCTGCCATCACTACTGTCTGCTGTTGGTGCATAAACTTGTATGGCGTTGACATCAAAAGGTCTTCCACTCAACTTCATCAGTAACAGTCTGTCTGATACAGTCTAATATCCTTTCATCGATTTTGATCTCATTGTATCCATTATAATTGCTACTCCTCGCTGTTTTTTTCTCTCCACCAGAATAGATTATTCTATATTCCTCAGATGTTATAATGCCCATTCCTGTCCATCTGGTCTCACATATACCTAACATTTTAATATTTAGTCTTCTCATTTCATTCTTAATGTTATCAAATTGTCCATCCCCACTCATAGTTCTTACATTCGAAGTTCCTTCTTTCAATGTTGATACTCTTTTGCACTCATTCGCCTACTGACGGTCCGGAGTCACCTGGTGCACATGACTACTTCTGCCAGGCTAGGCTGCTCCTATAGAACACCCATTTACGCCATTTCACTTATCATCGATGAGACTGCAGTACATGCTATTCTTGGCATCTGTAAACAAAGTAGTTTGCCATTGCTTTCCTTCCTAGCAGTAACCATACTGGTCGATTACCGTAGCCATTGTCTCCCCCCAAAAATAGAGATCCTCTGCCTACCGTCGTGAAGCTGGAGACCATAACCTAGAACTATCTGTTGGCTACTCTTCAATTTCATCCACCACCTGTACCCATCACTTCACGTAACCCTGATCGGGAGGCTAAACGGGTACTCCACCTTGCCCAAGGGTCTCCCGTAGGCTAGCGGAGGGAAGGAGGCACCTTACCTCTCCTTTGATGGGGAATACCCCTACCTCGCCACCCATAATAATATAATATAATATAATATAATATAATATAATATAATATAATATAATATAATATAATATAATATAATATAATATAAAGTAATGTAATGTAATATAATATAATATAATATAATATAATATAATATAATATAACATAACATAACATAATATAATTCATTGGCACCTTTCCGTCTTGACAGACGATAGTTTGGTACATTGTGCTTTAAAAAGGCTTAATAACTACGATCCATGGCGGTGGCGAGTGTGGCTGGTAAGGCCAATTCTTGCTGCAAATGTTTGCCCACAGTAGGTGCATGTGAAAACATGGTCATTTCCACCATTTTGCACCATCTTACGTCTCTCACGCTCTGTGTGTGCTTTATCTGCAATCATTTTCTCCTTTGTCTTTATTCCGTTTCTGATAGTTGCCCTCCATGCAACACGTTCAGCGGCGACGTGCTCCCAATGTGCATTATCAATGCCTGTATCAATCATGTCCCGCTTACACACATCTTTGTATCGTAGTAGAGGCCGACCCTGTGATCTCCTACCCATCTGTAATTCACCAAAAAAGATGTCCTTTGGTATTCTACCATCATCCATCCTCCTAACGTGTCCTATCCATCTAAGTCTACGAAGACTGAGCATGGAATACACCGTCACACAACCTGATCTTTCCAATACTTCAGTATTTGTGATTTTGTCTTGCCACTTAATACCAAGTATTCTTCGCAGACACCGCATATGAAAGCTGTTTAAACGTTTCTCTTGGCGTGAGTAAGTTGTCCAGGTTTCACTGCCATAAAGAAGAGTACTAAGGACACAGGCTTGGTAGACGAGGACTTTTGTTTTGGCAGTAAGCTTCCTGTTCTCCCAGACTCTTTTTGCTAACATGTTCATTGTTGTTGCTGCCTTGCCAATCCTGATGTTGATTTCCTGATCGAGGGATAATTTGCTATTTACCTCTGATCCTAGATATGTAAAATGGTCTACTATCTCCAGTTCGGCGTCGTCAATAAAGATTGATGGTACACCATGTGCACCTTGTGACATAATCTGTGTCTTCTTTTTGTTAATTGTTAAACCAAATTCAGAACAAGCATTGGAGAATGCAGATAGTAGATGTTGTAATTCTTCCTCAGAGTGGGTCGTAATCGCAGCATCATCCGCAAAAAGCAACTCTCTGATTAGTACCCTGCTAATTTTGGTCTTGGCCTTCAATCTCTGAGCATTATAGAGGCCACCATCTGAGCGTGAGTGAATGTATATACCATCATCCTGATCACGAAAGGCATATTTCAGTAGAAGTGAAAAGTATATCCCAAAGAGGGTGGGGGCTAGCACACAGCCTTGCTTAACTCCACTCTTGATTTCAAATTCTTCAGAAGTTGCACCATCAAACTTGATTATACCCTGCATGCCTGTGTGGAACGATTCCACAATGGACAGAAGAGTTGGTGGGCAGCCAATCTTCTTTAGTGCTTTGAACAGACCCTCACGACTGACCAAATCGAATGCCTTTGTGAGGTCGATGAAGGCAATAAACAGTGGCTGATTTTGTTCCCGGCATTTTTCTTGCATCTGTCGCAATGAGAATATCATATCAATGGTAGACCGGTTCTGACGGAAGCCACACTGTGATTCGGGGTAGACTTGATCTCCCAGGACTTGAAGTCTGTGCAGGACAATTCTGGCAAATACTTTCCCAACAATACACAGAAGTGAGATACCCCTATAGTTGTTACAGTCGCTCCGATCTTCCTTGTTCTTGTACAGCGTTATGATGTTTGAATCTTTGAAATCCTGTGGGACTTGTCCTTCTCGCCAGCATAGCTCTATTAGCTGGTGGATCTGTAGAGCGAGTGTGTCTTGCCCACTTCTGATCACCTCTATTGGAATCCCATCCTTACCTGGAGCCTTGCCAGATGCAAGCTCATTTATAGCACACTTAACTTCTGTTATAGTGGGAAGTGTGTCCAGGTGGTCAAGAGTTGGCAGGGCCTCTATGGCGTTGAGGGCATCATCCGCTAGCTTGGTCTCACTTGAGTAAAGCTCTAAATAGTGCTCGACCCATCTATCCATCTGCTGTTTCTTAGGGAATACCCCTACCTCGCCACCCATAATAATATAATATAATATAATATAATATAATATAATATAATATAATATAATATAATATAATATAATATAATATAAAGTAATGTAATGTAATATAATTTATTTTTTTTTTCCCGCGTTTCCATCCTGTTTCAGGATATTGCGGTCAACACCAGCATCTTTCAGCTGTATGTTGATTCCTAGGCTAGATTACGCTCATCAGCACGCCACGACTTTCTGAGCGACCGGCTCCATACTCTCATAAGTCACTTTTGCGATTCGAACCACTGCTAATTCTCGTCGCGTCACGTGACGAGAGTATTCGGGGTTAGCGGAGAAAGCTGCTAACTCCTCGGCCACGGAGCCGGAGTAATATAATATAATATAATATAATATAATATAATATAATATAATATAATATAATATAATATAATATAACATAACATAACATAATATAATATAATATAATATAATATAATATAATATAATATAATATAATATAATATAATATAATATATACAATAATTAATTGTATCATCAGCTCCAGGGAAATGATTAAGCAGGCTAATTTTGATGAGATTAAGAGAAGCCATTGACAAACAAATAAGGTATGAAAAACAAGTTTCCGGCCAAATAGAATCTGCGCTGACCAAGTAGTCACATTACGCGCAATGATACATAAACGCACAGAACTTTATTCACCACTTTATATTGAATTTGTGACTATTAAAATGTCTCTGACACCATTGACAGGAAATTACCCTGGAAACTGATGAGGCACAATGGGACCACTCAAGACATAATTAATTTATTAAAAGCTAAATATGAAAAAATTAAATAACGTGGAAAAACTAAACGACATTTTAAAAATAATAACAGGCGCGTGACAGTAAATTTTTTTTTAAATGTCACTTGTATTATATTGATTTATTTGGTTGTTTCGGGATTTGAGATTTAAATACTGAGCACAACTCACCACTGGCAACGCTGATCGCACTCTGGTATGAACCTAAGGCCTATCCACGACAATGCGGAAGCACTAGACTCGAGTTTCGCTCTCGTTTGAGCTCGTCAGTAGTGCATATCCTTGACCGGACCCGGAAACAAACCCCGGATCACTGGCGTGTGAAACGGGTGTGTAAACACTAGACCACGCGGCACACGCTGGACACAGCATATCACAACAGAATACCACAACGTCACCCATAATAGGCTGTAGCTCAAGATTTGCCCGATCGCCGCGACTGACGTCCGTCAATCGATGTGGACCCGAACGATCAGGTCTTCTCACTGGTAAGATTTGTATTATAATTCTTATTTTGACCTTTCGGTCAAACCAGACAGGTTTTCTGTTTACTGAATCCACCCTATATTTACGTGATATTAAAGTTAAACAGCTCTGTCGTTTCCAGGTATTCCACAGTGGGGTGGTATCCACTGTATGGTGACCTTATGCTGACTGCTAAGTTCAGAAAGTAGTGTCCTTAGTACTGGCAATTTCCCAGACAGAAGCGCCTCGAGTACTGATTTTGCATCTGTCAATAGCACTACAGGTTGTGTACTATTGCTGGTATTTAGTAATTTCTCTGTTGCTATCTTGATTGCCTCAATTTCAGCATCATAGTTATGGCATTACTTTCCTGTCGGTACTCTGGCTGTGTCCCTAGTATTATTTGGGTATTCTATGTACACTCCCGCTCCTCCATTTCGAACAGCATTTTGTGCTGACCCATCTGTGTAGACTCGGATCCAGAGGTCCTGTGGGTATTCTTCATCAAGGAAGCTGAGAGTGGCTGTTCTGCGCTGCACACTGTTCTGTTCTTCCTTGTCAAATATTCCTCTCACTTTGTCTGGATTTGTAATGATAGGCTATGTTCATCTTTCGATAGAGTTCGCTCTGGAATAGTTGTTAGGGGGTTACCAACTGTGGGCAGATCCGTGGTTTCTCTGCAGAGTCGTTTGGCCTGGTAGATAAAACTAATTCTTTTCAACCGCCCCATATATAGGGAAAGCTAATCCACACAAAAAAATCAGTCTAGTGCACTTAAAAGCACGTATATGGACTACGCTTGAGGTCAACGCTAGCGAATACAATAAACAACAACAAACAAACAAGTGTTAAAATTTCGATTGTAGTGGGTGTTTATGAAATTGTCTATGATTTACACTTGTATGTCAGCATAGGAAAGATGCAAGTTCGTAAAATGTGTGACTGTATATGCTTACTGGTGCTGTTAGGTGAGTACTTTGTGCTGTCTATTAAAGATTGTTGTTAATTATAGACAGTGACGTAGTGGATTTTAAAAAAGTATCGGTTGCACGAAGACGAAGCTAATAAAAAGACATTGACATTTCAAACATATTGTCTAATTTTTAAGGGAGCTCATACGCTATCGGATTAGACGAAGCCTTGACTGGTCCGTCACTGGTTATGTAGCCAATGTATTCAACACGTGAATCCTTTGTTGATTGTATTTTTATTTTTTTTCGGCTGTCAGGCTTCGTCATATCATTATACTAATTTTTAATGTTACAGCAACAAAAATTATAACTTTAATTATTTCTTCATTACTATTCCGATTAACGGCAAGATTGTAAAAATGAGGTCAGATTTTGAGAAGGGAGGTTACTCTGAAATAAATGCGGAAATTGCCAACCCTTGGGTTGTTTGCTCGGCAGCCCGAATTTTTTGGGACGGCTGCTTCTTTCCCAAGCCAATTTCCCATGCCGTAATCAAGTTTCGGGGTTTTCTTTTTCCAGAACTTGATCATACTCAGCTTTTATCAGCTTCTATCTGCCGCGGCTTGATTCCACTTTTAATTCAACTTTCAATCGGGTTATGGAAGCTGCGCCATTCACTGCGGGGAGAACAACGAGGGCCACGTGATGTTGTGCGGAAGTGTCCCTACGCATGCGTGTGTGTATGTGCTTATGGGTGTGTTGTTTGTTTTATTCCTGGTTTTTAAAAACAACTGGGTAAACGTTCCAATATGTATGAGGATATTTATCTCAGGAAGGATCTTATGCTTTGAATGCGACGAAATATGCTCACGTAGCTACATCTGCAGACAACTGTTTATGGTGGGAACGGGGGAAATGTTGATGGAGGGAAAATAAGAGACGTGTAAATTGATAAAATAAATATAAGAAATCAAATAGATTTGCGTGGGAAAAAAATCAGACAGCTGTATAAACAGACGTGCTGGAGATGATTAAACTGCTAGACACACAGGCAGACCAGGCTGGGCAGGCATACAAACACATGCATTGGCACATTAGCTAGCTGGCAATAGGGGTTTAAACTGAGGTTCTAAAGTTTGTATATGCTCATATACATTGCAATCGGAGGCCTCTAAATACGTTCCTCGTCTTAGAGATTAAAAGAAGAGAACCTTAGTGTAGTGTACTAACTCCAATGCATAGCCATTGATCTTATATAGTGTGAAGATAGTTAATAATCAAGTATAGATATTCAGTCACAAAGTACAGATATACAACAATATATTGATATTCAATAACAAAGTATAGAAATTCAACCACATAGTATACATATTTAATCACACATTTTACAATCAATCAATCAATCAAGTGCCGTCTCCACAGTGGAGGTTGGCTGCAATGGATCTCCAACACTGTCTGTCTCTCGCCCTGACTGTACATTCTGTCAGGCTGATGCTCGTCCATCTCTTGACGTTATCTTCCCACTTGTATCGTTGTCTACCTCTTGCTCGCTTGCCCTCAACCTTTCTTTCAGTATGGTTTTTATAAGAATATCATGTCTTTTTACGTGGCCAAAATATTTCACGTGCCTCCTCTTTATTTCTTTAATCAACTCTCTCTTCATTCCCAGTTTTTCTAGAACATCTGCATTTGATTGTTTTTGTTTCTATGAAATACGACATATTCGTCTGTATATCCACATCTCCAGGGCTTCTATGCGACTTTCTAGTTGCTTGTTCAATGTCCAGGCTTCCGTGCCATACAGTAGCGTTGAATATACTTTGCATTTGACAATTCTCATTTTTAATGGGTTATTAATCTCTCTAGATATTAATACTTATTTTATACCGTTGAAAGCACTTTTGGCCATTCCTATTCTCTTTTTGATTTCTATTTCACTTCTGCCATCATCTGTTATTATATGTCCAAGATAGGAGAAACTTGTTACTTGTTCTAGTATCTGCCCGTTTACTGTGATATTCATTGATGACCTTTCCTTTTCACTGCTAATTATCTAATTATCATAGTCTTTTTCTTTCTTTTTTTTTGGGGGGGGGGAGGGGGGGAGGGTGTTAATATCTAAGCTAGATTCTGCACTGTGTCTGTTTACTTGTTCCACTAGGTCTTGTAACTCTTGTTCACTTTCTGCTAGTAACAAAGTATCGTCAAATTTATGGTTCTTCCATTGATGTTAAGTCCAGGCATTTTAACTTGTTTAAAAATTCTTTCTGTGTATATGTTGAAGAGGCTTGGGGACAGTACACATCCCTGTCGTACTCCTCTTTTTATCTCTATAGGTGACGAATAGTTATTTCCGCATCTAATAGACACCACTTGTTCCCAGTACAAGTTACTAATGAGTCTGATGTCCTTTTCGTCTTCTCCTATATCTTGAAGGCACGTAATTAGTCGATCATGTTGTACTCTATCAAATGCTTTCTTGTAGTCTATAAAACAAACATATACACTTTTTTGAACTTCTATATATTTTTCAATTAACATCCTCAAACAGATAATTGCTTCTCTAGTGCCGCTGATTTTGCGGAACCCAAATTGTTCTTCAACTACTTCCTCGTCTATTTTAGTTTGAATTATTTCTTGTATGAACTTGTGTAGTATCTTAGTTATGTGGCTCATTAAGCTAATAGTTCTGTAATCCTCACAATCAACAGCTCTTGGCTTCTTCGGTGGTGTGATGAAACTGAATGTTTTCAAATCCTTGGGGATGTTCCAAGCATTATATATATCATTACATAATTCTGTGATAGTTTCAATGCCAAAGCTGGATACGGATTTTATCATCTCTGTTGTTATCTTGTCAGAACTTGCAGCCTTTCCTTATTTAATCTTTTTCATAGCCTTTTCTACTTCAGCCTTTAATATTTTTGGTTCATCTTGAGTATTATACAATGTTGGTCTATTGACCCTGTTGTCCCAGAATAAATCTTCTGTGCACTCTGTCCATCTTTTTATTATGTCAGTGTTATTAATTATAATTTCTTAATTTTTTTTCCTTTGATATAACCGTTTCCTGTTATATTATTTTCCTTCTTAGTAAATCTTTTTATATGTTTATGTAATTCTTTCGAGTTGTGTTTTATTTCCAGATCCTCTATTTCTTTGCATTGTTTCTGCAACCACTCTTCTTTGGCAACTCTACACATGTGACATATTTGTCTATCTATTAATAAATACTCTGGAGTGTTCTTTGTTTTCTTTCTTTGAGTCATTTTACACAAGATTTCATCGGTTATCCATAATTGTTTTTTCTTATTTATCTTCACTGGCAAGGTGGTATATGCGATCTGAATACTGGTTTTTACACTTTCCCATTTTGTATTAATTTTATCCTCAGGATTTTCACGTCAATGTTGTTCCATACTGTCAATGATTAGCCCATCATATCTATTTTTTTACTTCAACCAGGTATAGTTGACTTATTTTTGGTTGTTTCAATACCGATATATTTACTTGAGGTGTCTTCGATGTTCTTATTCCTGGGTTTTTATGTTTTATTTGTAATTTTAAGACAATAATAGTATATTATCATATTGTTACATACAAAAGTGTTATATTCTCACAATGTCTCATACAACAATGTTATATTCTGACAAAGTAACATACAATAATGTTATATTATTACAATGTTACATATAATAATGTTATATTCTCACAATTTCATCCCTCACCATCATTACGTGCATTGCGGGCTGGTGTGGGCGATTATGCCTCTCCACAAATTACGAGCTCCGTTGTCATGGATCAGTTCATGTGTTGACTCTCTTCCATTCCATGACACAAGCCTGTCTAGAATCTTCTCACGCTGTCTTCGTATATCCCTCTTGCAGCAAATCTTTCCGGTCGTCACACACAACATCAACATGTTCCAGGTGTTGTGTTCTCATAAAGTGCCCCCCTCGCCCCCCCTCCCAAAAAAAAAAAAAAAACGATGACTGCCTCTTTTTGATGTTTGTGATGAGATGTCTTAGCAACTCACCTTCCCTTAAAACGTCTAAATTGCTCATTTTGGCTGTCCAAATAATTTTGAGCATTCTTCTATATAACCACGCCTCGAAGACGTCCAGTGATTGTTTTCGCTTGTTTACTCTTTGTCCAGGATTCGCAACAGTATGTTAAAACGGGTTCTATGTAACATGCAAGAACACTTTTTCTATCTTTCAAGAGTAGTAACTTATTGGCCAAAAGGTTCTTTATTTGATAGAATGCAGTTTTTTCGTGTTCTATTCAGTTCTTTATCTGAGTGATGCATCTTCAATCTGATGTTATTAATTTGCCTAGATATTTGAATTTCTGCATTTGTCCCAAAATAACATCCTGCACTGTAATTGTACATTTAGGCACAATCTGGGACACAGCGGTGTTTCCAAGGCACCAGGCCGGGTTATATACTGGCCAAGACCTATTGACGCGTCCTTGTCGAGCGTCCTGGGCAACAGGCCTCTTCGGGGTCCTGGCTAAAGTCAGTAGGATCGCCGATTCCTCCGAAGTCGGAGAGTGTCTGCCTGTACGGCGAGGAACCACCAGTCTGCACACCAATAAGCCAGACATGGGACAACGGATACTCACGCAAACCTCAGGTCCTGTATGACACCACACTGATGTTGGACAATAGGATGCCTTCATCCGACATACAGGACTTCGCGTTGGAGCTCAAGCTAACGAGCACAAGCAAGCAAGCAAGTAGGCACAATCTTTTTCTTTGATAACACCATGACTTTTGTCTTTCTATAATTATATATTCCAATATTATTCAAACTAAGGTCCCTATTTCACTTTATACAACCACTGTATCTATAACTTCCTGTAGATCCTTCTAACATGTTGCTATCAAGACGGTAACATCAGCATAATGTAAGTTATTTATATTATGTCCACCAACCAGAAGCTCTGACATATTTTCTGTAGATCTCATTACATATTCACCGTACAATGAGAACAAACAGGAGACAAAAGACAACCTTGTCTAATACCCTTCTTTATACACTGAAATGTTCCTACAAGGTTGTTATTCTTATGGCTGCTGATTGCTGCCAATATATGTTCTTTATTATTAGCAGGTCTTTATACATAAAATAGGGAAATAAGGTGGGGATTGATCTCAAATGTCCATACATAAGGATGCATCATCACAATTGTCTCTATAATAATGATGTATTCTCACAAGTGTCCTGACAATGAGGGTTTATATCTCAATTGTCTGTATAATGAGATATAGCATAACAAGTGTTCTCATAATAAGAATGTATTACCATAATTGTTATCACAATAAGGGTGTATCATCACAATTATTTTCACAATAAAGGTGTATCATCACAATTGTCTTTATAATAAGAATGTATCATCACAATTATCGTCACAATACAATGAATCATCACAATTTTCCTCATAACATGGATGTATCATGTCAATTATCCTCACAATAAGGGTATATGATTACAATTATCCTCATAATAATGGTATAGCACCACAATTGTCCTCAAAATAGAGATGTATTATCACGATTCCAGCAACAATAAAACTCTTTCAAACATGGAAGACCACCAGAAAGATGTTGCATATTACCAACTCGACCGAAATGAACAAGTAACAATCTTCAGACACCGCACAGGACATAACAGGCTGAAATACCACTTGTTCAATAAACTAAAGATAAGAGATAACTGCTGAATGTAACTGTGAAATTGATAAAATGACAGCTAAACATTTGCTGCAGGAGTGTCCAATATATGCAGAACAAGAAAGTCATTTTAACTTACATTAGCTCCATTTGTGGACAAACTCTGTGGTGTTGTCAACACGCTAAAGATGACTGCTGCTTTCTTTAAATACAAGAGAAAGTCATTAAGTAACAGGAAGCTTATAAAGTGCATGGAAGAGTATGGACAACGGAAAATCTTATTTCTGGGTATAAGCTGGCTCTTAAGCAATACCACATGTAGCGGTCGTGCGATTCGAGCAGTCTGTGCATGCGTAATGACAATTACAAAATGGCTGCCCCACTATCGACTGGCACAGCGGAAGAACAACGTAGCGTTATTGTTTTTTGTTTTATTTTTTTGGTCAGAAGGTTATGGAACCTAGTGAAATTTACAGAAGAATGGTGATTCAGTATGGACAAAGTTGTTTGACTTAGGGGTGAGTGTAGGAATGAGTAGAAAGATTTCAAGGAAAACTCTCGTTGTGTACAGTTAAGAAATGACGCAAGAATCTGCTGGGATGACCATCTTTTGGGATATCAAAGGCCATATATTGCTGCATTTCCACGAAAGTTGTGAAACTAGTAACATACTAGTCAACAAATTAAAGCCCGCGATACGACAGAAATTAGTTTTATTGCTGCACAATACCGCCCGCCCTCCTACGGTTGCGCATAAAGTGTATATCTACGCGATCTGAAACATTAGGTCTTATAACATAAACTATACAATACAGACTTGCCGTCATGTGAATTTCACTTGTTTGGACCTTTGAAATAATGTTTGCTTGGTCAGAGGTTTGCAGAAGACAACGAGGCAATGGAGGTGGCCTATAATTAGTTTAAGGCCACCCCCAAACACTTGGTTTTTCTAGAAGACATCAACAAGCTAGTAGACCAGTGGTTTTCAACCTTTTTTGGTCCGTGCAACCATTCACCATATTTTCAGAACGTCATCCCCCTCCCCCCTTTCGTATTTCCTACCTAAAAATTTGGCCCGCTCCCCCACCCCCCCCCCTTCACCACACTTTCAGAACGTCATTCCCCCCTTTCGTATTTCCTACCTAAAAATCCCGCCCCGCCCCTACAGAGTCTACGTAATAATGGAAGCTAAATTTAATAGCACATACTAAAACAAGTCTAGACGTCCACATAAAACATGATTTGTGAGTCTACTTACTTTATAAATTGAATTTTAGAAGGGTGAGACGTACAGAACAGTACAGTATGAAGAGAAAAACAATATCAAGTAATCGGTTCTTGTATTAACGCGATCTTGAAATAATGTTAATCCCCCCCCCCCCGGAAACCCTAAAATTCCCCTCTGGGGGGGAGGGGGGAATTCTCCACCGGTTGAGAACCACTGTAGTAGACAGTGGACCGAGTGTGTTGCCAGGTAGTGGGCCTATGTTGAGAAATAACACACAGACAATTTCTGGTTAGCACTATTGTACAGAAAACTATTTGTAAAATTCCCTTTACTCCCTCTTGTACTTTTAGGTTGATATCTGTAGGTGTACGAATGATAAATAATCACAATAAGGATGTGTCATCACAATCATCTTGACAATTAGGATATACCATCAAAATTGACACCACAGTAAGGATTTATTCTGTATCTTAATGTACAATGAAGTGAATGTTATGTTATATTATATTATGTTATATTATTTTATGTTCAAAGAATTCAAATTAATGCTTGACTCACGTTATATTTACAAATGTGATCTATTGAACTTCCCCAGTGCTGGGCAGCAAATATGACCAGTCTTCCAACATCCGAATGTGACAACTGAGGCCACCGCAGATGCTCCCCATTTGAATACAAGAAATCAAGCGAAAAATTGCCAGATCATCGGGCTACAGAAGACATGCTCATGTCGATGCTGCATTTCTTTCGGCTGTCTGAATCATGTGACATTGGGCAAATTGGATGTTAAGGGAATGGGGAGTGGCTTTTCACAACACGTCCAGGGGAGGGATATTTCACGGTCACCTGTTACCAACAGGAAATGTAAGACGTTGGGGAAACCTTGAGGCATATAAATGGGGTCGGAATGACGAATCTTTACATATGAGCATGGAGCCATTTAGCCGGAAATGCAATATCAATTTTTTTTTCTTCATTATTTTCGTGTTTCGTGATGTCGTCTTGTGTTACTGTTTGCCTAAAGTTGATGTAGATTGATAATTGTTCCAATTCGTCATTATTTATGTGAATGTTAACTGTTTCAATCTGCCATTATTTGTGTGGAAGTTAACTGTTTCAACCTGTCATTATTTGTATGAATCTTAACTGTTGGAGTAGCTGGATTGTTAGTACACATAGGCCGACAAATTCATAGAGGAAAAACAACGATAATGAGAGTAAAAAAACACTTATAATTTTTAACGCAAATGGTAAACCACTACTACTGTCTGGGTCAGAAACACGGAGAACAATTACAGAAATTACTAATAAATTAACATTCACTAATAAGTGCCTGCCGGTCTCCCTGGCCTAGGTGTTAGCGACTTTCTTCGTAATCCCGTATACTCTCGTAAGTAACGTGACGTGCATGAGAATCGGTGGCGGTTCTCTTCGCGTCGTTAACTTACGGGGTATGTGAGCCGGTCGCTCAGAAAGTAATGGTGAACTACTGAGCGTAATCTTGCCAAGAAATCAACAATCAGCTGAAAGATGTTGATGTTGACAGCGGTGTCCTGTAAAGGATATGCGAAAAAAAAGGAAAAAAAAAAATAATAAGTGCCTGAGCAGAATAGTTGGAATAAAATGGATCGGCAGAATCATCAATGAAGAGCTCGTGGAGGTAACTAAACAAACACCAGTGAACCCAGTTTAAAAGTTAGTTGCATATCCTTTACAGGAGGTTGCAGTCAATAATAGCATTTTATGCTATTGTGATCTCTTGGTAAGTTTACGTTCAGTAGTTTGCCGTTGCTGTCTGAATAACCGGCACCCATACCATTTCGTAAAAAAACTAACGCAACACGGTCTGCTGCCAAATAGCGTACAGCTGTGTTTCGAACGCGGCTATGCGGGATCACCAACTGCGTCCGTAACCCCATCGCCACAGTGCAGTAACCTAGAGGTGAGAAAAGTAATCTGTTGATGGAAATAACGCACACTGAGAACTCCTGAGTACAATATAACAAGGCAAGTTCTTGATTGGAATCCACAAGGAAAACGAAATAGCGGGATACCTAAATAACATGTGGATATGTGAATCGTTAACAGATATGAATAATATTGGTAGGGCATAGGGGAAGCTCCAGGAGACAGAAGAAGATAAGACAGCGAGGCGTGGTTTGGTTTATGCCCTAGTGGGAGAATAAAAGGTAAAAGAAGGAGTTTCACTTTGCAGTCAAGGTGGTCCTTGGATTCTAACAAGTGCAATCGTAGCAATAGCTTAATTATCAACCTTCTTACTAGAACGATTGCTCCAGCAGTATATATTTCTTACATCCATTTACAGCATGCGGTAAGCCTTAAAACAAAATCCTTCACGGGTTTCATTCTAATTTTTCAGCCATGATACCTTCTTACTACAGATACCTTCTTACTGCAGATACCTTCTTACTGCAGATACCTACTTACTGGGGTATATTTAATATTAATTCTCCTTATTCGAGTATAAGCCATCTGGATTCCTGCACTAGGCAGTGTCCGCATACAGATCCAGGCATACAGAGGATAGAGAGTGGCTATTGTAACACATAGTTAGTTAGTCGCGGCTCCAAATTCACAGCAACGGCTCGGCCCCCATCATGCTCCTCTATGTGCCAGTGAATATCACACAAACTGCTCTTCACTGCCCCATGTGAAATGTGGAAAAGACAGGAGTCTCGACAACCAACAGCCCGCACAGGTACACTGTGCATAATTTCCCTGCCGGAATGCCAACACAAAAGTCTTCCACGAAAATACAGTTCATCTTCGATGGAGCGGCAGTCACCAGAAGATCAGCAGCTACACATTTCTGCATAAGGCAAAAACCGGTCAATTCTGCGACACAGCCAGCCGCCAATGCTCCGAACATGCAGTTCACGCTCCAAACAATCTCGGGCAGATGTAAAATTATTTCACACGAAATTCACAGCTCACAATGTCGCTCCACGCACTCAACTCAGCAGCAGGGCGACGGAACTATACACTTCCAGTCCAACATGAGGAAAATTGCGAATACAAACGGTAGCCACGAGCATAAACACACCAGAGGCTTTAACCGTTTCAATTTCTAACCTCTATGTTCGGGACCGGAAGTCCTGTAACACATATCTCAGGCTAGCAGGTCCCTCCAACGAACCGTCGCCTTGCTCCAAGGAAAGATTCCAACTTGACTAATGTACGTTATAACAAAACGCCATAAGGTAACCTTACGTCAGCAAACGGACTATATTGGTGCGGTGTGGTGCAATTACCATTCAAGTTTGTTTCGCTTGCTGATTTTACATATATATATATAGATATATGGTATTTGGCCAAAGGTTTAGAAGAGAACTTACTATCTTCATTCCAATACCCAAACAGGCCAACCTGAAATTATGCACCAACTATAGAACTGTTGCCCTGATCAGTCATGCAAGTAAAATTCTACTACAAATCATAACGGGAAGACTTCGTAAGAAAATGGAAGAAGAAACTAACGTGGTTCAAGCTGGATTTAGACAAGGAAGAGGAACAAGAGATTATATTCTCAACATGCGTTTAATAATATAGAAGTGCAGAGAATTTAATGTAAACCTATTCTCATGTTTTGTGGATTATTCAAATGCATTTGACTGTGTACAACATCAGAAACTTTGGGAAATCATGAGGGATATGGGCTTTCCAACACATGTAATACAACTCATAAGAATGCTCTATCTAGACCAACAAGCAGCGGTTAGAATAAATGGCGAGACATCAGATTGGTTTGACATCAAGCAAGGAGTCCGTCAGGGATGTGTGCTGTCCCCCTATTTGTTTAATCTGTACGCCGAAAACATAATGAGAAATTTAAATATTGAGCACAACCCACTACTGGCAACGCCGATCGCATTCTGGTATGAACCTAAGGCCTATCCACGTCAATATGGAAGCACTATACTCGAGTTTCACCCTCATTTGAGCTCGTCAGTAGTGCATATCCCTGACCGGATCCGGAAACAGTCCCGGATCACGCGTGTGACGCGGGTGTGTAACCACGCGGCACACACTGGACACACCAAATTATCACAACAGAATATCACAACGCTACCCATCGTAGGCTATGCTCAAGCAACAACCGCATAATTAAATAATGAGAAATGTAAGATAGGATATAAAAATATGATGCTCTACATATCGGTGGTCATGACATACCAGAGATTCGGTATGCTGATGATACAGTATTGCTTTCCACAACACAGACTGGTATTCTTCTTCTTCTTCTTCTTCAGCGTTCCGAGCCATTGAGGTTCTTTGCTGCAGATACAATCCGTCTCCATTCGTCTCTCTGGTGGACCTTCTCTTGCCAGTCGTTGATTTCAAGTGCTTGTTGGTCTGTACATGTATTATCTCTCCACCGCCTTCTTGGTCTACCTCGGGGTCTAAGGTCATTTATTTCTTGAGTGTAAGCGAGTTTTGTTTCCCTATTATCTTCCATTCTTTCTATATGCCCCAGCCATTGTAGTCTATTAGCCTTCATGATACCAGTGATTAGCGGGGACTTAAACAGATCATAAATGTCTTTGTTGCTTCTTCTTTTCCACTCTCCACTTTGTGTATCCCTAATGGGTCCAAAGATGCGTCTTAAAATTTTGTTCTCAAAGGTTTGTAACAAGGCTTCATCTCCTTTCGTTGTACTCCAAGTTTCAGAGCCATACAGCACAACTGGTCTGATCAGTGTTTTGTATATTGTGATTTTGGTGTTACGAGATAGCGCCTTTGATTTTAGTAGATGTTGTAGTGCATAGTATATCTTATTTCCAGAGTTGATTCTAGTTTATATTTCTTCTCTTATGATGTTGGAGCAGTTGAAGATTGTACCCAGGTATTTGTATGTTTCCGTTCTTTTAATGGTCATATTATCTATTTGTATGTGGCCAGAGTTTTTAGCCATTCCGTCTCTTGAAATTACCATATATTCTGTCTTATCTTGGTTGATAACCAGCCCCATCTGTTGGGCTTTTTCCTTTAAGTGAGTCAATATTTCCAATGTCTTTTGTTCACTTTGCCCTATAATATCTATATCATCTGCATAACCAAGCAGCTTGGATGTTCCTCCAATATCACATTCCTCCTTTACCTTCCTTACAACTTTCTCTAGAGCCAGATTGAAGAGTAGCGGCGATAGTGCATCACCCTGTTTCAAGCCAGATGTTATTTGGAAGGGGTCTGATTTCCTGCCTTTATATGTTACTATATTATAAGTATCTTCCATGCATAGTCTGGTCATGTTGATTAACTTCCTTGGTATTCCAAATTCCTGCATAGCATTCCATAGACTATTCCTATGGACACTATCATAAGCCTTTTTAAAATCCACAAAAATGTTATGGAGATATCTTTTATATTCCCAATGTTTCTCGGCTATTTGTCGTAAGATAAATATCTGATCTATTGTTGATCTGTTTTGTCTAAAACCCGACTGGTAGTTACCCAATATGTCTTCTGAATATGGTTTTAGTCTATTTAGTAATACTGCGGATAGTATCTTATAGCTTGTGGACTGTAGTGATATTCCTCTATAATTTCCACATTGGAACATGTCTCCTTTCCTAAAGATAGGTATCAATAATGACTCTTTCCAGTCATGGGGTAATTCTTCTGTCCTCCAGATTTTTATTATTAGTTCGTATAGCTTTAGATGTAATGCATGGCCACTTGCCTTTATAAATTCAGCAGCAATTCCATCAGTCCCAGTTGCCTTATTGTTTTTAAGTCGTGTGATTACATATAGGATTTCTTGAAATGTAGGTTCTTCAATTTGTGGTTCGCATGTTAGAACCTCTTCCTGTGGGAAAATGTTACTTGGAGCTTCACAATTTAGTAATTCAATAAAATATTCTTTCCATGTGTTGCACATTTCCTCATTGGTATTTATCATATTCCCATTTTTGTCTTTTAAACCATAAGTGTTTTGTTGGTGCCCTCGTTTCATTGACTTCAGTTCTTTAAAAAAAATTCTGGATTCATTTTTCTGGTGATTAGTTTCCATATCTTTGATTATATTACTCATATATTCTCGCTTCTGTTGTCTGACTATTTTTGTAGCCTCTTTACATTCATTTCTATAATGCTCTTCCTTTTGGATGTTATTGATGTCATTTAACCATACATGTCTGGCATTCTTCTTCCTAATGACTGCTTCTTCACATTTTTGATTGAACCATCTGTTCTTTCTATGCGTGGTTAACACACCGAGTCATTCTTCTGCGGTAGATTGAATTGTATTCTTGATGTTCAACCAAGTTTGGTCAACGCTTTCCTCCAAAGGGTTTTGCAGAGTTTCAAGTTTACATCTTATTTCATCTGTAAATTTCTCTTTGACTGTAATGTCTTGTAGTTTTTCTCTGTTAAATGTTGGGTGTAATCTTTGTAATTTAGTATAGAAAGCTCTCTTAAGTTTTATTTTAAATTTTGCTCCGACGAGGAAGTGGTCACTGTAGCACTCAGCTCCTCTATAACTTCTAACTTGTTGTATGTTTGAAGAATTTCTGTTGTTAATTAAAATGTGATCTATTTGATTATAGGTTCTCTTGTCACATGATTTCCAAGTTTGTTTGTGTATATCCTACAGACTGGTATAGAAAACCTAATAGCCTCACCACAATTGAATAGTGAAAATCACAACTCATGAACATAGCAAAAACAAAGATAATACATACAGATAAAACTACTATGGAGAAAGAAATATACGATAATGAGGAAATATTGCAGGTGGTGGAAAATTTTGAATATCTTGGGTCACTGATTACCAACAACGGTGACACAATGAAAGAAATTAAACGACGACTGTCAATTGCTCTTCAAAGACTAAAACCACTGAATAAATTATGGAATGGGACTGACAGAACTACAAAAATTAGATTTTTAAGAGCATGCGTCTTTCCCATTGCAACATACGCCTGTGAGACCTGGACACTTACTAAACAAGCTGAACAGCGCATAAATGTCATTGAATATAAATGTTATACACGATGTTCTAAGAATATCTTGAGTAAAGAAAAGAACAAATGCTTCCATACTTCAAGGGCTGAATATTGAAGAATGCTGGCTATTAAAGACGATAAAACAAAGACAATTTAAATATCTTGGTCACTTGAAACGTCCCGAAAGTTTGGAGAGAACAATAATGGAGGGGTATATGCCTGGGAAGAGAGGAAGAGTAAGGCCAAAGAGAAGATGGGTGCAGGATGTGGCAGGTAATCTCCAAATGGGTGTATCGGATGCGGGACATCTTGCTTATGATCGAGAGGTTCTCCGGAAGGTTGTTATGGGAGCGAGGTTCTGCAAAGGACATGCTACTGAATGAATATATATATATATATATATATATATATATATATATATATATATATATATATATATATATATATATATATATATATATATATATATATATATATATATAAGACATCCCCCGAAAATAAACCCTAGTGTATTTTTTAAAGCTAACATTAATATAAGACCCGGTCTTATTTTCGCGAAGACACGGTAGTAGTAGAATAGACTACAATGGCTGGGGCATATAGAAAGAATGGAAGACAATAGGGAAACAAAACTCGCTTACACTCAGGAAATAAATGACCGTAGACCCCGAGGTAGACCAAGAAGACGGTGGAGAGATAATATATATACAGACCTACAAGCACTTGGAATCAACGACTGGCAAGAGAAAGTCAACCAGAGAGACGAATGGAGACGGAGTGTATCTGCAGCAAAGAACCTCAATGGATCGGAACGCTGAAGAAGAAAAAGAAGACGGTAGCAGTAGAAAAACGAAGAAAATGAAGAAGATACAGGCGAAAAAGAAGACGACGGGAGGAGGAGGGGGAATCGAAGGGAGAGACGCTTAAAAGGAGGAGAAGGAGAAAACAAGACGAAGAAGAAAATAAACGGCTTTTGTGGAATGGTGGTTAATGTGCTCGCCTACAAACAAAGTGGTACAGGGTCAATACCCTACATTAACCTTACTATTTTCCGAATTCAACAGCTCCTAAGTCGATAAAGACGTGCGAAATTGGTATCTAACAATGCCTCAATTTTCTATAAACTGTTCGCGGAGGATAGTAAACGAGGCATGAAACTGGCAGCCTCACCTCATTATGCTGTGACCTAATGGTTGTGAAGGACTACGAGTGCATGTCGTTATGAATTAACTCTGATGTTTAAATGTAATTGTTGACCATGTCCATGAATCGTGGTTTCGTTCATAAAATTTGTATAATTGTTTTCGTTTGCTTGCTTTGGGGTTGTGGAAGGGGAGAAGTAGACCAACTAACAATAATATTGTTGGCTATTACACAAAAATAGAACTCGGGAAAATTGTACCCACCCTCTTCTCCCCTCTCTTATCACGATGTAGCGGCTCGTACGCCGAACCTTCTTTGATAAGGGTGAGCATGTCAGGACACACGTGTATACGTCGCTCTTGTTAACCCTTTACAGTTGTAAGTCTAAAATAATAGGCCGAATATGACACTGCTCAGTCACTTTCAAAATTAGAAATACAAACCAGAATAAAGGGTATTTATAGCATTATGGCCAGTTCTATGAGTGTCTGCTGTGTTATAAGAAAGGGACTTTGTACACATCTTATGAGCATTGGGTATATGGTGATAGACCCATATGTTTACACACCAATCAACATTCCCCGTGATCAGTCTCACGCCGTCCGCCTTTACTTCCTTGTGTCAATGTTTATGCTGGGTCCACCGGGGAGCCCAATTTAATTTTCACCTACCCTCCCCCCCCCCAAGCGTATACGAACCCTTGACCCCCGGGGTAAGGAGGTGAGCGTCTAGCCACTACGCTACCGTGGATCCCACCCCAGGTTGACCCCCTCCTAATGGTATCTATGGGACTAAATTGAAGCATTTTTGACGGTATCTAGAAGGTGATACATTGCAAAGCACACCGCACCAATCTAGTTTTATTGTGGTAAATATACAAAGAGTTAATGTGATTGTACACAAAGAGGTAATGTGCTGGTATTTGCTCGGTCATAAACTAATTTGTGACTTCGTTCCAAGCTCTTAAGTTAATTTTATGCTTCCATAAGTGTTAATGAACGATACGGAACCAGAGATCTAAATTTAACGCTACCACCTAGTTCATTGATGTGTTAATATAATGCATCTCTAACCACAGTGTTAGCGCCAGGCAATTAAGATCTAATTCAGTCCGTTCACCAGGTGACTATATCAATTCATTGAGTGACGAGCAAACAAGGTTAATGTTATCGGGGACGATCAGGTTGCACGTTGTGTTACAATAACGATAGCCTTATATGGCGGATTGTATACAACTGTGTCGTAGTGGTGGGTGAGGGAAGGTCAACATTCCCACCTTTCACCTACTGCCGGTCGAGGCTCAGAACTTATGAATTTATCCGTACTGTTATTAGCAATATCACAGTTACATTTTGGTATGCAGTAAGAAAAAAAGTTCTTGTATGTTACATAGAACCAATTTTAACATACGGTTGCGAATCCAGCTGGACAATTAGTAAACATGTGAAAAAACTCCATGGAAGCCTTGGAGATGTGCTTGCTTGCTTGCTTGTATTCGCTGGCTGTGATCTCCAGCGCGAAGTCCTGTATGTCGGATGAAAACTTCCTGTTGTCCAACATCAATGTGATGTCATACAGGACCTGAGGTTTGCGTGAGTATCCGTTGTCCCATGTCTGGCTTATTGGTGTGCAGACTGGTGGTTCCTCGCCGTGCAGGCTGACACTCTCCGACTTCGGAGGAGAGTGGAGATGTGATTTTATAGAAGAATGCTGAAAGTTAAACGGACAACCAAAATGAGGAATCTTTACATTTTAAGGGAAGCTAAGTCGCAAAGACAACTTATCACAAACATCAGAAAGAAGCAGTCATCATTTTTTTTTTTTTTGGGGGGGGGGGGGGGGGGGGTGGGGGGCCGCATTATGATAAGACAAAAAACTGGAATATGTTGTGACAACCGGAATGATTTGCGGAAAGAGAGATTCAGGAAGACAGCTCGAGACGATTCTCGACAGTCTTGTGTCGTGGCACGTGCGGGAGTTAACACACGAATTGATCCATGCCGTCGGAGATCGCAATTTGTAGAGAAGCATATTCGCTCACGTCAGCCAGCAAGGTACTGGATGATGATACATATTCAGCCCAAAATATCGCTATGGGTGAAGAAAGGAACATTGCTTATCACGAAAATAAAACCGCCCGTTGATTCTTAGAGCAGTAATCTCCTTTTGTATTCACAACCAAGAAATGCAGCTGGGATTTGCATGCATTTTTCAAGCCGAGGCTCTCGTGAAATAAACGAACAAACAAACACGTATGCAAATTATTTCGTGAGCAGCTTCCGACAAATAACACCTTGCAATTTTTCTGTCTAACCAATGAAGCAGGCCCAGCTTGTGAGTAATCTAACTTTATACGGAAAGCAAATCTCTTGTCTGATGTAAACTACAGGAAAGGCTGTCTAGATGTCGTGGTGTCTTTTCCCTGCTGGCGAAGAAAATAAGTTATACACTCGCAAATGTGGACTAGACATTTATTTGCGTGAACTTGAGCAAGGGTGTATTAAAGGTTTCATTTCGGGAAAGTGAGTTTGTCTGGTAAACCGGGCGTTTGTCGACACTAAACAAATAGCTTGTGATATAAACCTGTTGGTGTGAACTTTTGTTACAGTTCTGCTATCATGGTTTTAAATATGTCGCACGTAGTTTCTACAAAAAATACCGGTGGAAAAGTGGTTTTATTTCTTTGTCTTGTAATTTATTATAAAAAGAAAGCACTTGGAAATAATGGTACACGTTAGTTATGTATATAAAAAAATGCAATCTCCACAATGAATATTATAGGCAATCTAGCTTCATTACTTTGTCTCTCTCTGTTTTTCTCTCTCTCTCTCTCTCTCTCTCTCTCTCTCTCTCTCTCTCTCTCTCTCTCTCTCTCTCTCTCTCTCTCTCCCTTGCATTTTGTACACTTCAGGGATAATGTATGCCTTCATTGTGATGTCTGTATCTTAGTTTCTTGGCCGTACGCATAAAGTAAAGTCTCAACATCATCATCATCATCATCACCATCATCATCATCATCATCACCATCATCATCATCATTGGTGATGGTCGTCAGCATGGCCGAATGGATAAGAGCGCGCTCGTTCTTAAACTTCCAGTGTGTTGATGCCGAGGTAGCGGGTTCAACCCCCAGACCGGTTGACTTCAGTTCTAGTCCTTGACTTGGGGACATCAATTACCAGCATCTCAGAGTCGGAGTGGGTTTGCCTGATGACGAGGGACACTGGTAATAGGGAAAGCTAATCAACTCGCAAAAGATAAATCCAGTACACACGGAGTAGTATTACTTGTGTGGACAACTCTTGGATCAAAGCAAGCAAAAGAAAAGAAAATAAAAATAAATCATCAGTGATCACATTGTTTCAAATGATATCCTTTTATTGGTCAGTATGCTTTTCATCTTGCAAAAGGCTACCTTCGCAATGGCAATTCTTGTTCTAATCTCTTCAAGGCATCTCCCAACAGATGTTATGACTGCCGAGATAACAGTATCGATTCACTTGTTTAAGAATATGCCTGACATAAGCCTGGGTCATTGACAATGAGTTGAGTGACCGGGTATTAGAGAGAAGGGATGAAAGTGGGAGACAGTAAAGTGACTGACCTGGCTATGGGGAAAACAGCCAGTCCTGAGAAATAAAATAGTGAGGGTAGAGAAAATCTCCCAGGGGGATGGGGGAAGGACAGTTTAGTTTTGTGTGAAGTCAAGGGACTTCAGGACAGTTGATGGGTAGATGCCGAACTGGTCGGTAGTCTAAGGAGAAGCGGAGTTAGAGATCTCCGTGTTGTGTTGTTCTCCCAGTTGTGAAGACAGGCCTGAACCAGAGTGGGTTCTATAGGGAATGAGGGCCTGAACCCAGTGTGTGGGTGTATTGTGCGAGGTCCAGCGGTGGATAGGAGCTGGAATTACTTGTCTTATGGATTTGATATGAAGCAGGCTTGAGAAGGCATTGATGTGTGCATGTTAATATTGTGAGGAGGAGATGGATATTCGATGGATTATATATTGTTTTCTGGATATATACATATGTTCCGTGAGTCTGTGTTATTTTTGTAATAAAGGATTATGTGCGCCAACTGAATCTTGTTTAATGACTGGCGAATGTGCACTGCGGGGGTGAGTTATATTGCAAGACAGTTAGCTCAATTGACACTTCAGGAGTATCGTTACCTAGACAACGACCATCACACGAAACCTATCATCAAGAACATCGACAGTATCGTCAACATACTACGTCGTGTGACATCTGGGGTCTCGTCGCTTAGTAAGGAGTATCTGAGAGCTCGCCCGATCAAGAAACCCATTGTAATATAGACATTGTTGTCATTCTGAGATATCTGTGGGCTCTTCGCTGAGAGAGGAGTTATTATCTAGTGACTTCGTTCCATCAAACTAACAAACCTTTGACAATTTGGATTGCGTGGCTTCGAGAGGGTAATGTGAACTCTTTGTGTGTGCGCCAGATAATTCACACAGACAGACGGGAGTAAAAAAAAACTCAAGCTAGCAGACAGTTCAAGTGAAGTTCACGACAGGTAAATTTGATACCAGACAGTAGTGCTGAAGCTAATGAAAAACCAGGATTAATCCAGAAGGGAGTGGGAATATCCAGCGTGTGTGTGTGTAAGACGCCACATCGAGGAATAACTGTCAGCGCGCTAGAGAAGACACGGCAGGTCAACGGAGAGTGGGGAGTGACGGGGTCGCTCACTAGGTACAAAGAGCGCACAGACAAAAACTGTTGTGGTTGAAACGACAGGCGCATGTGTTTATACGTCAAGAGACTGTGCTAGCGGACAGCATAGGTGAAATGTCGCGTGGACAAAATCGTGTTTGCGACAATAGCAGTCAGTCCTATGTGTGTAGGACATCGCTGTCGGTGATAAAGACAGGATTGATAATTCAAGATATTGACAGGTGTGTGTGGTGAGGGAACGCACCCTGTGGTCGCTTTTTGACTGGTCAAGATTTGTCGACGCCGTTAAAAGACGAGGCAGGGCGGAGTTAAGAGACAGTGCAGGTGGAAATTGTGAGTCTCCACGGACAATTCGAGTCAGCGCTGTTTACGAGAACATTGAATTCCCGGGAAGGGGAGAGTTAATTAATGTGTAGAATACACTGAGAAAATTGACATTTGCTGTTCACCGGGAAGGGTGACATACAGGGGTAGTGTACCACAGGGGTTGGGGCACGGCAGGTGTCGTTGTGGATAACGGAAAATTTCCGGACATTACTTTGTTCACAGCCGGGTCGGGGCTGAGAAGTTGTGTGGAAAGTGTTTTTTGTATGACGGAAAAGTGTCCGGTCATTTTTCAGACAGTCAGTGTGGATTATTGTGACAAAGAAGACTGAGGTACTGACTTGAGGTGTCCGGCAAGGTCAAGGTTGGGGACAGTGGAAAATTACTAAAATTTTTCCACAGGAGATCTGGATAAACAAGTTGTTTTGAAAGAAAGCCAGACTTGATGTTTCGTCTTTGTTCAAGCCCTTTGTTATCATTATTCTGTTATGAGCAAACAGTTTTAACGTCTTTGGTTGCAAAACGGATTTAAAGCGCTGAATAATTTTACTGCCATTCGTTGGTTTAACCTTTTCGGCAACAGTGAAGCCATACCATCACTTCAAAGCAACAGCAACGACACAGTTAAACATTCATTGACTGGAAAGATATTTTCGTCTCCCCAAAACGTAACGAAAACCCTATATTTCTGGCCAAACACGGAGCGTTCACATACATTATACAATCACAGGCCAACTCTACAGGGAGGGTTAAAAAAACGTTACGGACTGTGTAGAGACAAGGCGGTGGGATAATTACTATCATCTTCAACTTTTACGACAGTCAAAAAATCGTGTCACCACGTCAACAAAAAGTGAAAACGCATCAGAACACTAATTCATTGTGGGAAGCTAACGTCGAAATCTTTTCAAAACAGTAACCGACAAACATTTCCAGGCGATTTTCGGAGACTATTGAAAACAAAATAAGGACTTTTATGAGATTGCACCATCGCATTGTTGTCGGCTACTTTGTTTTTGTTTCTCTTGCTCTCATCGTCCTAAGTATTGTTGTTGTGCGTTACGTAATTATTTGTACGTGGTCCGGTGGTCGTAATAAGTAGGATATTTTTGCATTGTTTCGCGACGTACGGGAGACAAGGCAAAGAGAAATTGTCTAGGTACACAGTGTATGTTGTTGAGAGCAGCTGACGAGTCAGTTTGTTTTGTGCGGTTGAGCATTGGGTCGTCTCGACTTTATACACGGTGTCCAAGTGTCTAACGTCAGATCTGTGTATATTTTCAGGATATATTCCTTTTCTTTTTCTCTTTCTTTTCGTTATATTTACATATGATATTTTTGTTGTTCGGATATATGTTATTATTGTGATCTTTCGTCATTTCTGCTGTCTAGTGGTCTGTGTCAGTTTATATATTACGCACACCGTGGATGTCCCTACACAAGCTTGTGGTTGTTACTGTGGTTTATTTCTTTGTGATCACCGTCTCCGTGTACTTGGCTTGTGAGTCTAACGTTTTTATAGAAAACACTTAGTGTTATCATCCATTTGTTTGTATATGTATTTATATGTATGTTTAACAATATTTCCAGAAATGTTATACAATTATTTGTTATAGATATATGCGCGGGAGTAGAGGTGATATTTTCCCCTCACTACCTAGTGCGTGAAGAGTGACTGCTACAGGGTGACATTATTAGCACTACGAATTTACGTACACAGGGAGTGATAGTGTACTTATTGAAGGCACACAAAGACTAGTAGCAGAGTCTTTACATTTATAATTGGCTGACAGACAGCAACGTGTCCACAAGTACAAGATGCCTACGTTAATGGAATATATTGAAGCAGGTGAACGAATAGGCCTGAAAGGTAAAGAGTTACAGGAGTATGCAGAAGCAAAAGAACAAAAACAGACGGAAAGAGAGGAGAGGCATAATGAACGCGAGGCAAAACGTCTACAGGAAGTAAAGTTAGCTGAAATGGAAAACAAACGTCTACAGGAAGAGAAAGAGACGCAAGTAAAACTAGCTGAAATGGAAAACAAGCGTCTACAGGAAGAGACGCAAGTAAAACTAGCTGAAATGGAAAACAAACGTCTACAGGAAGTAAAGTTAGCTGAAATGGAAATTGAGAAAGAGAAGATCAAGTGTCAGATGCAAACTGAAATCGAGTTAAGAAAACTAGAACTATCTTCGAAGGGTCAAAGTGAGGAAAGCAGAAGACCATCGCAGTCGTCACAGAGATTAAAACTGCCATATTTTACAGACCGGGACCAACTTGAAAATTATTTGGCCAGGTTCGAGGCATCAGCCAAAGCGTTAGGTATTCCAGAGAAGGAGTATGCGATGCGACTCGGCGAGTTTCTTACGGGTAAGGCACTAGACACCATGTTCAATTTACCTGTAGAAGAACGAAACAACTACACTATCTTACGTCAACGTTTGCTGACAAAGTTCCAACTAACTGAGCATGGATATAGAACAAAGTTTAGACAGTTAGGACCAGAGACAAATCAAGATTTCACAGATTTTGTTAACACAGTAAAGAATACATTTAACAAATGGATGGAGCTTGCAGAAGTAGGGAAAGATTTTAATAAATTAGTAGATGTAATGTTAAGAGACAAGGTAGTATCTGCATGCAATTCTAACTTAGTAGCTTTCTTTGAGGAACGTAAGCCAAAGGACATAGACACAATGTCACAGTTAGGGCAAAATTACATGACTGCACATCCTAACAGTTCTATTGGGAAACTAATGAGTGAGGAAATAGTCTGTGCAGCGTACACTAAACAGGACCAGAATCCAGTCATCAGACCAAGGGCGAAAAGTTTGGATTTAGCACAGAAGTATGAACAACAAGAGTCTCAAGATAATGGTTTCCGTGGCAACCATGTTGGTAGAGTAGGACGGTAGCCATATAGAAGAGGGAATTTCCAGAGACGTCCAAATTATGCCGGATGTTGGAATTGTGGGAGCTGGAGACACAAGGCAGCAGAGTGTGATGCACAACCATCAGATGGACCAACGAACAGCAGTAAAAGGGAGATCATCTGTTTCAAATGTGGAAAGAAGGGGCATGTCAGCCATCAATGTAGGATGAGAGAAACAGAGCACTCAAATGCAGCGCAAGTAATTGAGACGCTGAACAATGAAGATTGTAGTGGGTGCAAACCTCTTTTTGAAAAAGACAGTCAGCCAGTCCTAATATGTGGTCATACAGTGAAAGCAGGATCAGCAGTACATGAAGGAGGAAGTCTGAAGATGCATCATGGGTTTGTTAATGATAGGTCAGCGTTAACAATTAGGGATTCCGGATGTACGTCCATCGGGGTGAGAAAGAGTTCAGTGCAGCCCTCGGATTATACATGGAAAAAGATTAGATCCATAACATTTAATGGGACAGTAGAGTTCTACCCATTAGCCATAATAACAGTAAAAACACCATGTATCACTGGAAGAGTGACAGCGTGTGTTTTGGACTCACCAGTGGCTGATTTGATCATAGGAAATGTTATAGGAGTTAAAGATTGTACAGAAGAGGAAGTAGTTTATTGGGACCGAAAATATAGTGTAAGCAGTAATGAGGTAGTTACCACAAGAGAACCTAAATTAGAGAGTATAGCTGAGGTAGAAGAGGCACTTGAAGTAGACACGGGAACTCAGGACAAGGATAGTACGGTTGAGCAGATGAGAATGGATCCCAAATATAGTGCTAGTGACTCCCAGAGACAAGATACTACTCTGAACAAATGTTTCCAAGGGTGTAGTAGAGTAGAAAATAGTCAGTCAGGGAAGGGTAGATGGTGCTTCGAGAGGAAGAACAATGTTCTCACTCGCAGATTTTCAGATAGCAGAACTGCACGTGGGCAAGTAGCAGTACCTTTAGCACACAGAGACCGATATACTAGAATAGCTCAGGATAGTGCATGTGCAGGGCACATAGGCATAAGGCGTATGCAGCAGAAAGCAAGGTGCCAGGTATATGGGCCAAGATTGAATAAAGAGTTCAGACTAAACAGAGACTCAAGTGTAACGGTGCAGTATGCAGATAGGAAAGTTGAGTCAGGTCAAAAGAGTGTTCGCGACATTACTGACCCAGGGCTAGGGATAGCAAACAGATGTTGTAATTGTAGAGGTACCATGAGTCATGGGTACATGAAAGGTAGACACAGCATCGACAGGAATCAGAGGTGGGTTAATGCAAGAACAGAACCACCTGATATAGGGTCGGTACACAAATAGTATTGTGGGGTCGTGAAGTAGTAAGAGACCTGTGGGTACATAAGTATAATGCTTTTCTATGATGTATTATTATTATGTGATGTATTAGTTCATGCATTGGTACACAAGATAGAAAGTTGGTTGTATTTATGTGTGGGGAATATGGGAGTGTACTATGAGCATTTGATGTATTATTTAGGGTGGTAGCTAAAGTGAGATGGAGCCATACTTAGGGCTACCCAGGCAATATGTCTGGGTCACATGTTTAGTAAGTGCAGTCTCCCAATATTTGAAAACGAAGTTTTCTTTTAAGAGGGGGGTGATGACATAAGCCTGGGTCATTGACAATGAGTTGAGTGACCGGGCATGAGAGAGAAGGGATGAAAGTGGGAGACAGTAAAGTGACTGACCTGGCTATGGGGAAAACAGCCAGTCCTGAGAAATAAAATAGTGAGGGTAGAGAAAATCTCCCAGGGGGATGGGGGAAGGACAATTTAGTTTTGTGTGAAGTCAAGGGACTTCAGGACAGTTGATGGGTAGATGCCGAACTGGTCGGTAGTCTAAGGAGAAGCGGAGTTAGAGATCTCCGTGTTGTGTTGTTCTCCCAGTTGTGAAGACAGGCCTGAACCAGAGTGGGTTCTATAGGGAGTGAGGACCTGAACCCAGTGTGTGGGTGTATTGTGCGAGGTCCAGCGGTGGATAGGAGCTGGAATTACTTGTCTTATGGATTTGATATGAAGCAGGCTTGAGAAGGCATTGATGTGTGCATGTTAATATTGTGAGGAGGAGATGGATATTCGATGGATTATATATTGTTTTCTGGATATATACATATGTTCCGTGAGTCTGTGTTATTTTTGTAATAAAGGATTATGTGCGCCAACTGAATATTGTTTAATGACTGGCGAATGTGCACTGCGGGGGTGAGTTATATTGCAAGACAGTTAGATAGCTCAATTGACACTCCAGGAGTATCGTTACCTAGACAACGACCATCACACGAAACTTATCATCAAGAACATCGACAGTATCGTCAACATACTACGTCGTGTGACAATGCCCATTTACTTGTATATCACATTGTGGTATTTCCTTCTTTCCAGTGACGACCATAATCTGTGTCTTCTTAATATTCAGTTCTAACCCAAGTTGTTCACTGTGTGCAACAACTGCATCCACTAAATTTTGCAGGTCCTGTTCATTGTCTGCAATCAAGACTGTATCATCTGCATATCTAATGTTATTGATGTATCTTCCCCCAATTTTGATTGCAATTGAAACGAGAAAAAGAGTGTTGAGGTGCTACATAGAACCTATACTTTTGTATGGATGTGAAGCGTGGACAATAAGCAGTCCACCTGAAAAACAGCTGATGGCTGTGGAAATGTGGTTTCTGAAAGAAAATGCCAAGAATACCATGGACGGACAGAAAAACCAATGAGCAAGTCCTTCAAGAAACAAATGAAGATCGTAAACTTATTAGAGTTATTAGACGTAGACAGTCAAAATTTTTTGGGCATGTTATGAGAAGAAATTACTTGCAGAACTTAGTGACAACTGGTAAGATCGAAGGGAAGAGACCAAGGGGAAGATCGAGAGGTAAATACCTGGATGGCTTGGCCACATGGCATGGTCAATACAGGAACACGGAGCTGATCCACAACTCTGGTGATCGAGTGAGATGGCAGAACATGACCGCCCACGCTTACTGGCATGGCACATGATGGATGGATCACATTGTTCAAGAACTCGGGGGTTTCCCTTTACGCAAAACCAGCACGTCCTGTGAGACTTTCAGACGGAGCATCTTCTATCTCATTAGTAACAACCTCTGCACAAATTTAACGGAATCTCTCCATATGACCAAATCATTATCCAGAGTGTACAGAACCAATGCCTAATTCACAGGTTCGCGGATGGTGACAAGACGGATGGATTCCGCATGACCAAAGTCCACACTTGATCAATGCCTTCGTTATTCAGGCTTGTTGAGGATGGACCAGAAGGCTGCCCGCTCTACGCCAATGTTTTGGTAGCTCTTGTACCCCTCCTTATTCGTATGATGCTCAAGACATGGTGGTAGAAAGTCTGTCAAATCGTATGAATGATTTCTTCTTGTGTATCGCAACATTTTTAGGAAAACCGTATGCCGCTGTTCAGAGAGCTCCATCATTTCGAGGCAACTAAAAATCGGAAGGGAGTTCATTCTAGTCACTCTCTCACAGCACATATGGATTGGTTCAGATTCTGCTTGTTAATGTGTCCTCCATGTGTGTTGGCATTTAATTGTCATTAGACTTCTCTCTATTAGAAAAAAAGGTGAGGGGGGGGGGCGGTGTTCTGTGTGAAGTATTAATTAAGCCTACGCATATTCTAGAGAGTTCAACCCAAAGCCCAGAGAGAGAGAGAGAGAGAGAGAGAGAGAGAGAGAGAGAGAGAGAGAGAGAGAGAGAGAGAGAGAGAGAGAGAGAGAGAGAGAGAGAGGGATGGCGTAAAGTATTAATTAAGCCTACATATATTCTATAAACTTCAAACCAATACCAAAAGAAGTTGTGTGTGAAGCATTATATACGCCTACACAAGTTCTAAAACGTCCAACCCATTGCCCAGTGTAAGTTTGGTGTCAATTGTTAATTACGCCTGCACATATTCTATAGAGGCCAATCTAATGCCCAGAGAGGTGGGAAGGGAGGGGGTGTCGATGTGAAGTGTCAATTAAGCCTGAGAATATTCCAGAGAGTCCAACCCAATGCCCATAAAGGCGCGGAGGGGGTGTCAGTTAGAAGTGTTAATTACGCCATCACATATTATAGAGAGTCAAACCCAATGCCTACATGGAGTTGGGTGTGAAGTGTTAATTAAGCCAACACATATTCTAGAGAGTTTAACCAAATGCCCAGAGAGGTAGGGAAGGGTGTCAGTGTTAAGTGTTAATTAAGCCAACACATATTCTAGAGTCCAATCAAATGCCCAGAGAGAGAGTTGGGTGTGAAGTGTTTATTGAGCCTGATATATTCTAGAGTCCAATCAAATGCCCAGAGGGAGTTGGGCGTGAAGTGTTAATTAAGCCTGATATATTCTAGAGCAGTGGTTCTCAACCTTTTTGGCCCGTGCCCCCTTCACCATATTTTCAGAACGTCACCCCCCTTCCCCCCTTCGTATTTCCTACCTAAAAATTTGTTCCGTTCTCTCCCCCCCCCCCCCCCCCCGCCTCCCCCTTACCATATTTTCAGAACGTCATTCCTCCCTTTCGTATTTCCTACATAAAAACCCCGCCCCCGCCCCTTCACAGTATACGTAATAATGGAAGCTAAATTTAATAGCACATACTAAAATAAGTCTAGACGTCCACATAAAGCATGATTTGTGGGTCTTCTTACTTTATAAATTGAATTTTAGAAGGGTGAGACGTACAGAACCGTACAGTATGAAGGGAAAAACAATATCAAGTAATCGGTTCTTGTATTAACGATATCTTGAAATGATCTTAATCCCCCCCCCCCCCCCTTGGAAACCCTAAAATTCCCCCGGGGGGGGGGGGGACATTCCCCACCGGTTGAGAACCACTGTTCTAGAGAGTCCAATCAAATGCCCAGAGGGAGTTGGGTGTGAAGTGTTAATTAAGCCTGATATATTCTTGAGCAGAGGTTCCCAAACCACGGTCCGCGGGCCACTTTTGGCCCGCCAGCTGTTAGAAAGTGGCACGCGAGGCCTCTTTGTTTAATATAATATATTTTAATATTATTTTTTTAAATACACTCGGAGCGCCCGTCAGCATGCGATAATTTACTCTGCTCGTGGTTGTTATGCTCAGATATTATCGAATGCGCCTGTTCAGTTCACAACGAAACGTTATGAAGTTCCCATACCCAAGCCTTGTCGACCAGTCAGAGTGCGCAAGGCGCCAAGTTGTCGTTACAACTATTTAGCAGAGTCGGTAGTATCGTGTTGAAATTAGATTTGTTCAAATAAAAATTTACCGTTAAAGCCTCTAAACATGAATGTGGAAAATCTAAAATCGAACAATAGTAAAAAGCAAGTCATGGATGTTGTTCTGAGATGTGTGAACAAAATTCGAAGTAAGGCGCTGAACAGGCGTTAGTTCAGATAGTTTCTGTCAGACCTGAACGAGGAATACGGTGAGCTACTGTTACACTGTGATGTCAGATGGCTATCTAAAGGGCATCTTCTGTCACGTTTCTGGGCACATAAAAATAGTGTCCATCTGTTTCTGACTGGAAAAAAAAAAAGCATTGCCTACAGAACGGGAATGTCTGCTGAACGATGACTGGCTTAGTGACCTGGCATTTTTGGTGGCCATCACGTCTCATTTAAACTCTTTAAATGTGAGGATCCAGGGAGGGGGGGGGTGGTGAAAAACAAACAAACTATTCACAAATTTGTGGGATGACATTTCTTCATTTAAAATAAGACTAAGACTGTTTATCGGACAGCTGACTAAAGGGACTTTAGAGGTGTTTCCAGCTTGTGGTGGAAAAGAAATATGACTTGTTACAGTACACAGTAAAAGTTTAAAATCTTCTGGATATCTTTCAGTCAAGATTTCAAGATTTCACAGTAGAGGAGGATAATGGTGCCCTCTTCATAAATCCGTTCGTATTTCATGATGCCAGGCTCTGCCAATTACAGCAAAACCTTCAGCACGAAGTAATTGATTTGAAATGCAATACTGCTAGTTAGTTAGTCGAGGTTCCAACTTCACTGCAAAAAGGTCGTCCCCATTATGATCCGTTCCTGTGCCAGTGAATATCAAACAAAATTCTCCCCACTGTATAATGTGAACAGTGGAACAGACAGGGGTCTCAGCAATCCAACAGCCCGCACAGGTACACTGTGCATAATGCCGCCGCCAGAATGCCAACACAAAAGTCCTCCATGAAAACCACAGTTCTTCGTCGATGGAATCGGCAGTCACCAGAAAGACCTCATTAACCCGGGCTTTCACACATGGCTCTGTCTCAATTCGCAGGGCGACCCACCGAAAGCGTCGCACTAAGCACGAACTCCGTAGCTCCAGCGCCGACTCCCAGGAGTCTCCTGAAAAATTCACTCGTAAACCGAAAAGGCAAATCAGTCAATTCAGCAACAGCCGGTAGCCATTGTTCCGAACATGCAGGTCACTGTACAAACAAAAGCGGACATATAGAAGCATTCCACGTGAATATCACGGCTCACAGAGTCGCCCCACGCACTCACTCATTAGCAGGGCAACGGAACCATGTGCAATATTGCACTGAGATGTAAATTTCTGGGGCTGCCTGGTTCACCTTCAGCTGATCATATGATTTCATTCTTGTGACTATTGCCTGTCGAACAATTTGAACACTTGCGTTCATTCGCCCAGAGATACATTTGTCGTTTTGGTTCGACTTACAGATGCGAGCAGTCATTTTCTGCAATTAACGTTATAAAAAAAAAAAAACCAAGCAACGTTCCAGATTCACCGACAGTATTCTAGCTGTGCTTATGATTTTGGGCACGACAGATTTGTGCCCAGACATTGATAAACATGCATCTGAATTTAAGTAACTGTTTATGAATAACAATTACAATTTTAAATTAAATTTTGATTGTAAACCAAAAAATGACAGCAGTGTAGTACTGACACTGACTATCTTTAAAGGTTTAGAATTTTGGTGATCAAACCTAAAAAAGCTAAGAATGATATTGCACGATTTTTATAATTTTATAACGGTGTGGCCCGCTTAACTACCTAAAATAGTAGATGTGGCCCTCTGCTTGAAAAGCTTGGGAACCACTGTTCTAGAGAGTCCAATCAAATGCCCAGAAGGAGTTGAGTGTGAAGTGTTAAGCCTGATATATTCTAGCTAGAGAGTCCAATCAAATGCCCAGAGGGAGTTGAGTGTGAAGTGTTAATTGAGCCTGATGTATTCTAGAGAGTCCAATCAAATGCAAAGAGGGAGTTGAATGTGAAGTGTTAATTAAGCCTGATGTATTCTAGAGAGTCCAATTAAATGCCCAGAGAGAGTTCAGTGTGAAGTGTTAATTAAGCCTGCTATATTCTAGAGAGTCCAATCAAATGCCAAGAGTGGGTTGGGTGTGAAGTGTTAATTAAGCCTGATATATTCTAGAGAGTCCAATCATATGCCCAGAGGGAGTTGGATGTGAAGTGTTAATTAAGCCTGATATATTCTAGAGAGTCCAATAAAATGCCCAGAGGGAGTTGGGTGTGAAGTGTTAATTTAGCCTGATATATTCTAGAGAGTCCAATCAAATGCCCAGATTGAGTTGGATGTGAAGTGTTAATTAAGCCTGATATATTCTAGAGAGTCCAATCAAATTCCCAGAGGGAGTTGGGTGTGAAGTGTTAATTAAGCCTGATATATTCTAGAGAGTCCAATCAAATGCCCAGAGGGAGTTGGGTGTGAAGTGTTAATTAAGCCTGATATATTCTAGAGGCCGGTCTCCATGGCGAAGGTGTTAAGGACGTTGTTCGTAATCCCGTATACTCACGTACGAAACATAACTGTGCGAAATTCGGCAGCTGATCGCGTCGCGCTGGTTACTTTCGGAGATATGTGAGCCGCTCGTTCAGAAATCAATGGCAAACTACTGAACGTAAAACTTGCCAAGACATCAACAGCAGCTGGAAATGCTGGTGTTGATTGCAGTGTCATGTGAAACGATATGCGAAAAAAAAAATATTCTAGAGAGTCCAACCAAATGACAGAGGGAGTTGGACATGAAGTGTTTATTAAACCTGCGCATATGCTTGACCATAACACGAGTCAGCTACCTCTCTTGTCACCTCTTAGAAAATTCAGAACATTATCCGATTTCTATTTTTAGACTGGGTCGATCACAGACCTGTACTGGTTGTAGAAAAGAACCCTGTCACTGCTGGGATCGGACTTAGACCACTAGGCTAAACACCATCTTTCATCACGAATTCAGTTTTATGAACAAGGTTACTTTTCATTTTCTTTAGTATGCCTTTTTGCATTAGACTCTGTATTCCTATTAATTGCGGTCTGTGGTTCTTCAGTTTCGCCTACCAGCGATTTCCGTGTCATTTTATATTCATCTTCTGCCTCCTTGCTTTTTCCTCACCATAGTTTCCTCTATAAATCTCTATTTCTATCTGTAGCTCTCTATTTCTATTTCGCGCTTTCTATCTCCGGCTCTCTCTCTCTCTCTCTCTCTCTCTCTCTCTCTCTCTCTCTCTCTCTCTCCATCTCCATCGCCACGCTGTCTCTCTCGTTCTTTCTATTCTCCCCCTCTCTCTCTCTCTCTCTTACTCTCTCTCTCTCTCTCTCTCTCTCTCTCTCTCTCTCTCTCTCTCTCTCTCTCTCTCTCTCTCTCTCACATTCATTCACTCTGACTATTACGCAAGATAATTTTCTCTATAAAATCTGTGACATTTTCTTTCAAGCTATTATCGATCTCTCGTTTACTCTCTCAATCCTAACCCATTTCCATTTACTCTGTTGTTCTTCCACTAACCTTTCTAATCGCTATACGTTACGACTTTTTTTTTTCTTTTTTAATATCCAGATGGACAAAAATGTCTAGATATACAATAACAATTCCATTGCTGCGTATAAAAGAAAATAGGCGTGAATGCAAAACCAGAACAACATTACATTTTTCTATTTGTAATTTTCAACAGGTGCACTTTGACCGGAAGTTGTTGATTACCACAAGAAAAGCACATCCGGTTAAGCCATATGCTCTTGGCTGTATTTGCTACGGGAGGTCATGTATGATAGATGATAAATAAACGTAGGATAGTTTATCAAATGTCACAAAGAGAGAAATAACAAATCAGAAAAACACGATGATAATACGGTTTACTAATTAGGAAACATGATCATCTATAGAATAATGTAAAATAACACAAAGTAATGCGGAACACAATTACGGAAAAGATAGATATCATGTAGCGGCTACTAGCCTTCACCAACAAAGAAATGTATACACACAACGCAACGTATATTCACGGAGAAGACACAACAGTGAATACATTAAGGCATAAGAACGGGATGAGGAGAACGAAAAGATGACAAACAATGAGAACAATTAAGAGAAAATGAAAAATTTAAACAACAATGTGCTACATATCTCACAATCCCAGGCTGTGATGGTGTATTTTGTGTATTTTGTGCATGTATTTGTTTGCTGATGAAGGCTAATAGCCTCAACATCCCGTGTTTTCTGTAATTGTATTCTGTAAAGCTGCATTACTTTGTATTATTTTATATTGTAAACACCTATGGAACAGATGTTAAGCAATGTCCAGGCAAAAGAAATTCACGGTTGAGTATGATAGTTATCAGAGTCACAAACACAGTATTGTTAGTAGACGTGTCATGACTGTTTTGCCCCTAGACGTGTCATGACTGTTTTGCCCCTAGAGGTGTTATGTGGCTGGTTTACTTAAATTCTAGGTTACCTTTTTTATGCGCTCGCTCGCTGTGAAATCAAATGTAGTCCATACACACTACTTCTGGTAGTGCTGGACTGAATTTTGCGTGTGAATTAGCTTTCACTAATAACAGTGTTGCCGGCTTCCTGGCCTAGAGGTTAGCAACTTTTCTCCGTAATCTCGTATACTCTCGTAAGTAACGTGACGATTGTGAGAATCAGCAGTGGTTCGAATCGCGTCGGTAACTTACGGGGTATGTGGAGCCGGCCGCTCAGAAAGCAATGGCAAACTACTGAGCGTAATCTTGCCAAGAAATCAACAATCAGCTGAAAGATGCTGATGTTGACAGCGATGTCCTGTAAAGGATATGCAAAAAACAAAAACAAAAATTAATAATAATAAATAACAGTGTCCCTCGTCTTCAGGCGAGCCCACTCCAACTTCAGACGTCCCCCCCCCCTCCCCCTTTATTTCAGTCAAGGACGAGGGTCAACATTTTAGTCCAACTGACCAGTGTATGGAGTCGAAGCCCTTACCTCGTCATCACCACACCGGTTGTTTAAGAACACAGACTCTTATCCATTCGGCCATACTGACCTCCACATTCTAATTTACGATATGAGTTGGCCAGTAAGGGAAACAAAGAATAATACCACTGTAACCTACCCTCAAGCCGTTGAACACTTTTCTCCCGAAACAGTGTCCCGCTTTCGGTCTGTGATTTGATAGGGTCATTGCATTTCGCAGGTCTAAATACAAGGCAATAAGGCAAATCAACTCATTGGACAAATGGCACTAATACTAAAGAACAAACATGTATCAATAACTACTAAGAAAGCACTTTACAACACAATCTTCCTACCAACTCTGTGCTACCAATGCCAAACCTGGACAATGACAGAAAAAGAGAAAAGAAAAATCACAACAACAGAAATGAGGTTCCTGAGAAGAATACTCAACGTATCAAGAAGAGATAAGATCAGAAATGAAGAAATCAGGACTAAAGTGGGGGTTAAAGCTGCTCTAGATTTTATTAGAAAGCAGCATGTCAAATGGTTTGGCCATGCAAGTAGGCTACCAGTCAACAGCATGCCACAACAAGCAATGATGTACAGACCAGATGGAAACAGAGGAAGATGCCGACCACGTAAACGTTGGACGGAGGGAATAACAGAATCCATGGGAATGTCGATATACGAAGCCCATAACCGGGCACTCTCACGAAGTTTATACTTCTCCTCGACACCGCAAGGTACAAGAGGAACATGATGTGATGAGATGAGATGAGAGACAGGTGGCCAATATTTCAATCACTTAGCAGGTGACGAGATCAGGTGCCGAGCCCTCGTGCGACCGTGTTCATGACATTATCAGCGCAGTTCGCTATCAACTTCGTTAACGCGCATTGCTCATGACTAAAAATAGTTAAAAATTAGTTCCACATCCTTTACAGGACTTAGCAGTCAACTAACTTCAACAGTTCTTGGCTGTTTGTGATTTCTTGGCATGTGTACCTTCAGTAGTTTGCCATTGATTTCTGAACGACCGGCATTCATACCATTGTATGGAAACAACCACATGACGGTCTGCTTCCAAATCGCCCGCAACTGTGTTTTGAACGCGGTGTGCAGGATTACTAAATGTGTTCGTAACCCCTTTGCCACATGCGCCGGCTGGTGTTGGCTATGATGTCCTGTAAATGACATGCAACTAATTTTTTTTAAAACTATTCTTTAGTCAGACCTTCTTTTACTGTAAACATTAAGGGCTAACTGGTTGCCTTCTATTCCGGCAGGGTTTGAGTAAATGATGTATGTATGTATGTATGTATGTATGTATGTATGTATGTATGTATGTATGTATGTATGTATGTATGTATGTATGTATGTATGTATGTATGTATGTATGTATGTATGTATGTATGTATGTATGTATGTATGTATGTATGTATGTATGTATGTATGTATGTATGTATGTATGTATGTATGTATGTATGTATGTATGTATGTATGTATGTATGTATGTATGTATGTATGTATGTATGTATGTATGTATGTATGTATGTATGTATGTATGTATGTATGTATGTATGTATGTATGTATGTATGTATGTATGTATGTATGTATGTATGTATGTATGTATGTATGTATGTATGTATGTATGTATGTATGTATGTATGTATGTATGTATGTATGTATGTATGTATGTATGTATGTATGTATGTATGTATGTATGTATGTATGTATGTATGTATGTATGTATGTATGTATGTATGTATGTATGTATGTATGTATGTATGTATGTATGTATGTATGTATGTATGTATGTATGTATGTATGTATGTATGTATGTATGTATGTATGTATGTATGTATGTATGTATGTATGTATGTATGTATGTATGGTATGTATGTATGTATGTATGTTTATGTATGTATGTATGTATGTATGTATGTATGTATGTATGTATGTATGTATGAATGTATGTATGTATGTATGTATGTATGTATGTATGTATGTATGTATGTATGTATGTATGTATGTATGTATGTATGTATGTATGTATGTATGTATGTATGTATGTATGTATGTATGTATGTATGTATGTATGTATGTATGTATGTATGTATGTATGTATGTATGTATGTATGTATGTATGTATGTATGTATGTATGTATGTATGTATGTAGTATGTATGTATGTATGTATGTATGTATGTATGTATGTATGTATGTATGTATGTATGTATGTATTTATGTATGTATGTATGTATGTATGTATGTATGTATGTATGTATGTATGTATGTATGTATGTATGTATGTATGTATGTATGTATGTATGTATGGTATGTATGTATGTATGTATGTATGTATGTATGTATGTATGTATGTATGTATGTATGTATGTATGTATGTATGTATGTATGTATGTATGTATGTACGTACGTACGTACGTACGTACGTACGTACGTACGTACGGATGGATGGATGGATGGATGGATGGATGGATGGATGGATGGATGTCGGTCGGTCGGTCGGTCGGTCGGTCGGTCGGTCGGTCGGTCGGTCGGTCGGTCGGTCGGTCGGTCGGTCGGTCGGTCGGTCGGTCGGTCGGTCTGTCTGTCTGTCTGTCTGTCTGTCTGTCTGTCTGTATGAATGTCTGTCTGTCTGTATGTATGTATGTATGAATGTCTGTCTGTATGTGGGTATGTAATCATGTGCCTATGCATGTTTGAATGTCGGTGATTATATAAGTGTGTGTGAAAGATTAATGGTTCGGGGGTGGTGTGGGGGTGGGAGGGAGGGTTAAGACGGGCCTACATGCCCAATTTATGACGCTTTGAAAATAAATCTCGCTCGTTCGTTCTTTCTCAAAAGCCGACCGAACCTCTGTATTTATTTAGTGAGTCTGTATAACGATATAGCAAATGCCATAACTAATGAGGTTGTGATGTCAGTAGCTGCTTCTCTCCTGAACCCAACAGCTTGCTTTGTCAACGAGCCAGCTCTAGTGAAGACATTCTGCTAATTGACCACATTGTAAATGCACTCTTCGGTTAAAGAACACATCATCCCTCAGGCTTTGCCCGTCATTTCCTCGATACATAAAAGAGGCTTCCGGGTCACTGCGGCTTGTGTCAGACTGACCAGTGATTATTTGTGATTATACCAGGCTTGTAGACAAGTATCTTTTTGTGATCTCTTCCGAGTATTGTAAATCTGAATTTGGAAACCAAGGAATGTAAACACAGAAGCTAGAACCTAAATGTTGCACGATTTCTTGCCTGGCATATTTCGCTGCAACCCGTCGGGTGCAAACTGCTGAGTTATATATAATATGAAGTGAATAAATGAATAATGCTTAAGCTGAAACAATTAATGCATATAATCACATGTATTGTTCGAGTGTGGAGTATTTGTTATCCCCACGATAATTTCAAGTTTAAAACTAACTTTTTCTGTTTTGTAAAATAATGGCTGGATCCTGCTAATTATTGCCGTCATACTATATTTGAGAGGAAGACTCTGTCGCTGAGGGAGTACACTGTCATTGAGAGGACACTGTCATTGAGAGGAGGGCACTGTTATCTGCGTATCCAATGTTTTGGAAATGGATGTGTGTCAATTATGAATGCATCTAGACCAAGGGTGGGCAAACTTTTTGTGCGTAGGGCCACATTGACAAATGTAAAGCTATTTGGGGGGGGGGGGGGGGTCGCATATATATTACGTCCATTTTGTTTACAGCAACCTATCACAATAAGTAATTGTGAATTACAATTCGAAGGTCAAGGGCTGTTACAAAAATAGAAAATTGGAAATACATTTTATCAAAAATGTTAAAACAATCACAACGGTACGTGAGATTCTGTAAAATTCAACAAACTAACTTAAAAACGAAGTAAGAATTTTTATTTCTAAATGCCCTTGAGGGCCGCATAATATCAGTTGCCGATCCGTATGCGGCCCGCGGGCCGTAGTTTGCCCACCCCCTTATCTTGACTGTTTCTACATTCATAATTTTTGACGTTTCTTGTTACATTACAGCGCCTGTGCATATATATATATATATATATATATATATATATATATATATATATATATATATATATATATATATATATATGGGTGGTACGGGGTGTCAGGCATTGGTAGCACCTTTGGTAAGGATGGCTCTCATGTCCTTTCAGGACCCATCCCCCACTGGTCCAAGTCTGACACCCAGCTCGTGCCTGTGGCTCCTAGTAGCTGTCAGCATGCGACAGCGGCCACCCCCCGGGCAACAGCTGTGAGAGGCTGGCTAAACCAGGCATGGGTATCCGATTTGGTGTCAAACCAAGAGGTAAACTAGGGTATGCCTACCCAGCATGTGAAGACAGGATTCGGCAGACTGCGCGGAAGAAATCATTCCTGATTCAACGGGCAAGACGGCGTTTACCTGCAAAGCGTTGTGGAACGTAATGAGCACGGCAAGGCACGTAGAGCGCCCTGGTCATCCACTGCACCTGTATTCGTCTCCAATCGTCTCGACTTGTCTTGCCACTGGACTCAGATGGACTCAGGCGAGAGAGTGAGGTCGACGAATTGCGCAACTCTTCCTCACTTTAATCCAAGTCATCGCGCAAGTCATTCTTCATCCGCAGACTGTACAAGAATGTATGGGACAGAACTGGAATAAGCCTGCAAACAAAGCTAAAAGTCTACAAAGCAGTTGTATTATCCACACTGCTATATGCTTGTGAAACCTGGACTGTTTATCAGCGACATGCTAGGAAATTAAACCACTTCCACACAGTCTGCCTAAGGAAGCTACTGAAGATTAAATGGCAAGACAAGATTCCAGACACTGAAGTCCTAGAAAGAGCATCCATGCCCAGTATCCACACTCCACTGATGAAGAATCAGATTCGCTGGGCTGGTCACTTGACCCGCATGCCAGATCACAGGCTCCCTAAACGAATCTTCTACAGCGAACTGCGTTGTGGTAAACGCTCCCAAGGTGGCCAGATGAAACGTTTTAAAGACACTCTGAAAATTTCACTGAATGCTTTTGGAATTCATCATGACACCTGGGAGGCTGCAGCCAGAGACCGAAATTCGTGGCGTGCATCATTGCGCAAAGGTGCAGTCATATGTGAGGCAACAAGGACTGCAAGAGCTGTGAAGAAAAGGCAGGACAGAAAAACCACTGCAGGAAATCCTCCTCCAGAGACGTCAAGCATTCTTTGCCCACATTGTCAAAGAACATTTCGAGCCAAAATAGGCCTTATCAGCCATCTTAGAACCCACGGCTCCACACCTTCAACCCCACTGGATGAAATGAATGGTCATCATCATTCTTGATGGACAAACAAAAGAAAGAAAAAAAAAAGAAAGATATATATATATATATATATATATATATATATATATATATATATATATATATATATATATTACACACATACTCATGTGTGTATGTGTGAGTGTATGTGTGTGTATGTGTGTATGAGAGACAGGGTCTCTGTATAAGGGCAGTCAAACAGTTAGGTGTATGGTCAAGTGTGTACATGGTTTCGCTGTCAACAACTTGTCATGAAGCATACGGTAGTGTTATATGATGACATTTATCCTGTTATAACACCCCAGCCTATTTCCACACCACGCCCTTTCAACCTCTTCACGACTCTCAGAGCAACACTTGAACTACTGAACAACAAACGGTGGTCGATCCTTCACTGGTGGTATGGTTCTGTCGCCACCTCTGTGGCTAGGCATGTTTATCTAACCTACGTGGCATCTTTTACATGTGATATCACTGTCACGTTTTCATCATGACGGGAGCCAACGTCACTGGCTATTTACCACGCGTTTACCATTTACTTGCCCTAGTGTAGCAGTCATTCGGAGCCAAGAAACTAAACGTGAATTATTTACACGGAGATGTCTTCTTCTTCTTTGCGTTCATCCGGAGTGATTTTTTCAGATGTGATTGCGGTGTGTCTGGTTAGGCACCCTCGGGTCGAAACCCTCAGGCCAACACATCCGACTTTTAGCGTGCATTTTTGACCAGGTTAGCAATCCTGGGAGACTCTCACTTTTGTGGTACCGTCCACATCTCAGCTGGTCTAGTTGGAACAGTCGAAGACTACACGGTCATCCCTCAAGTGAAGGCAGGGACAGTCCATAGCATTTTCCGCCATCCTGGGTGGCTTCCATAATTGCAGAGCCGGCACATAACGCTCTGGTGCTGGGTTTACCGAGGGAATCGTCACGTCCTGCTCATGGCTGTTTTAATTCCTCACTTCAATATATTGGGCATTTCGCTCGCCCTGGGCCGTTCCTGCACAAACCAGTCAGCTCTGCGGTTGGTTTCCACTAAGCGAGTTTTCGGACATGTGCTTGTCGTTGCGCCCGTCAGAGCTGTTCCAGGCACGACAGACATTCGGAAAACTACCTAGTCAGAGCTGTTCCGAACAAGAGCGGCATTCGGAAACTAGGTAGTCAGAGCTGTTCCTAGCACGGGAGACATTCGGACGAGACATTTCACTCGGACGTAAATGCGTAGTGTCAATTTTTAGTTTGCCACCCGTAGGACGACACTTCCGACTTCCGGCGGGCATTTTTTAGTGAGGTTAGCCTTCCTCTGGTTTCGAGACACGTTAGACTGTTGTAATGTCACCCACATCTCAGCTGGTCAAGATAGACCGATCAACGATATCGTGGTCTGCCCTCAAGGGAAGGCAGGGGCAGACCATGGGCATTATCTCGCTATCCAAGGAGGCTTCCATAATTGCAGAGCCGGCACATATTGCTCTGAGACTGGGCTCACCCAAGGAGTTTCCACGTCCTGCTCATGGCTGCTTTAGTTCCTCACTTCCATGTGTTGGGCATCCCACTTGCCACTGATCGCTCAATCACACACCAGGAGCGGTCAGACTGCGAGTGACATCCACTCGGTAAGCTTTTGCTTGTGACTTCAGACCACGCAATAGGTTCGCTCGCCGTGCGTTCCATTTTGCGTTGATGAGACATTATTCCACTTTTGTCTACACTCTCTATGAGTTAGATACAGACAGTTTCCGTAACCCTTCGACTGGGGCACTTTTCTGACTTTTTTGTACTCGCTCACGAGGTAGGCTACATGTGCTGCCGGCTCAGCACCTTACCTTCGTGCAGCAGTGAACGGGAAACGGCCAGGCCCCTTCATCCGGGAAACTCTCATATCCCCCAGCTGGGAACCTTCGAACATGTATCAGACCTGGGCATGTAGCTTGCTCAGTATCATGTTTCTATTTTCCGGTAGACGGGTATCAGCCTGGCTCTAAGATCCGAGGGTTTGTGGCTTAGAGGCGTTCAGCCACAGCCCTCGACAGGGAGCCTTAAGAGTTTTGTCCGGACCAAGAAATTCTGCCTTTGTGCACCTCATTTAAATTTTGACTGCTATCCTCAGTCTATGCCTGCAGAGCAGCAGGTTGTGTCTCTCTTAGTCTGGTCCCTATCCCATAAGCTGTCCGATATGTAATTTTTCACCCATCGGCTAGCAAATGAGGTCTATGGGACACGCAAGCTCCCCCACCACGTCAAGGTGGAGACACATCGGGGGAGCCATCGACATTTGATAGGGCAGACATTTGAAAGATGCGTCGCCGGCACGTAAGGCCATGCGATCAGCACAAAGTTATCCAGAGTCACCAGTGGGAACGCCGCGCCCCGCGAAGGGCAACGACGATTGGTTTTGAACTAATAAAAGCGCTCTTTCCGCGAGGGTCGGAGCTTGGTAAGCATGTATTAGCTCTAGAATTGCCACAGTTATCCAAGTAGGATCGTGTCATCTAAGGAACCTCGACTGATTTAATGAGCCATTCGCGGTTTCACCGTGAGACAGTGTGAACTTAGACATGCATGGCTTAATCTTTGAGACAAGCATATGACTACTGGCAGGATCAACCAGATATCTATCGGACAGACGGACTATTCACGCACACGCAAGCCAAGAGTAGCATCGCTAAAGCGCGCCCTCCCGGTACAAGGTGATACATGCAAAACCACTGGACGCCTACCGACGAGCTTTCAAGCTACGCCGGCAGGACTAACCGAAAAACAAAAGCTATACCAGCTTACTGACTGCAGGCCCACTACTCATCGAGAGAGAGTGGGCGCTTATCGAGACTTTGTCGAACGGTCGTACAAATTTTGCTCTTTTGCCCGCTCAAACCACGACCCTGGCTGCACGATGCGGTTACATTCTTGAAACGCCTGCCTCGCTAACTCACGTTGGCTGGGAAGATCCCATTTTGGTGCACCTCACACAGCCATCCGAGACAACGAACGCTAGATGCGGAAATGATCTAGCGAACCAGACCAGCCCCACACACGGAGATGTGATTGCAGAATTAGACTTGACATTATAAACACATCCCCCTTATAGTCTCGATTCAGACTTTCATCTGTTTGGAACACTGAAAGAAGATCTTCGCGGACATCACTTTGATGACACCGAGACACTTAAACGCGCTCTACGCCAGTGGTTTAAGAAAAAAGACACGAATTATTTACCGTGGGGGGGGGGGGGGGGTGAGTGCTTCTTTTTTTACCTATTGAATGAAATGAATAATTACGAGGCTTATTTATCTATCGCCCTTCGTAGTGCACTGATAGCGGATCGAAAGGAAAATCGTTACACCAACGCCACTTCCACAGATGCAAGACCTATTTAGGGCCCAAAGTCCTGAACCTTCAATCACCTAATTTGAGAGTTACAATCTGTTGTCTTTCAGAGAATTCACCAATAAACCAATGCTGATCCAAAGTGAAGGATTTGCACATTACACGAAGTACGCGTTGACTGAGGATTGTAACCATGTGCCCATGATTCATCGTTAATGATATACTGTTCGGCGTGTCTTGTTCGTCATTCGTATACCAAGAGAGATGTACCAAGGCTGGACTCATTCGGTACATTTTGTGTTTCCCAGTTAATTGTCGGGACACCTGCCATGAGCACATTTTCTGGAAATTTGCACACAAAAATCATGCACTTCGGGAACTCCGCTGCCGTTGAAACAACATGTCATTGAAATAAGGTATGTGCGACAGGGGGGGGGGGGGGGAATCCCCGTCATGTCATAAAAATAAGGTATGTGCGACAGGGGACAGAAATACCCATCATGTCATAAAAATAAGGTATGTGCGACAGGGGAGAGAAATCCCCATCATGTCATAAAAATAAGGTATGTGCGACAGGGAAGAGAAATCCCCATCATGTCATAAAAATAAGGTATGAGCGACAGGGGAGAGAAATCCCCATCATGTCATTGAAACAAGGTTTGTGCGACAGGGGAGGGAAATCCCCACCATGTCATAAAAATAAGGTATGTGCTATAGGGGAGAGAAGTCACCATCATGTCATAGAAATAAAGTATGTGCGACAAGGGAGAGAAGTCACCATCATAATGTTGCAAGTCCTTAGCAGAACGTTGCTCTCATTACGGTGCTCCGAAAAGCTTCTCGATCTCTGGCCATGTCTCCCGCCTCATACACCCTAATGGACCCACATGTACCCTCATTAACAAGGCGTCAGCGACGTCTTGTGTCTGTTTTCGTGGTGGTCGACCACGGCATCTTCTTCAAAGAACCATTCCTTCCATCACTGTTCTTTCCAAACCACTGTGATGTTTCATATGGCCAACGAATTTCAGTGTCCCACACATGATACTTTTTATGAGTCAGTTTTCTTCGATGTTCAGTTCTTGAAGAATTTCAGTATTGTTTTCTTTTTCTTGGCTCGCGATATTCTAAGATTGTTTCTGTAACATTTTGAGATCAAAAGCCCCACTCTTCGTCTTTAATGACCGAAATAGTGCATGACTCGTATGTTACTACAGAAAAGATGATCATAGGGAGCGAAGTAGATGTAAAATATATAAACCCATATTTCTAAATGTCCTTGTTACTTCAGAGAAACATTGTCTCAGTTTGAAATTAATAAACTTGAATTCCAATAAAGTTACACCTTTGAGTATTTATGTTGCTATTGTGTCCTCTCATGTGTACTTCTTCCCCTGATGTTATTTTCAACTAGTACAATTGAACACCTGCGAATATATTTCACATATTTTATACATATCTGTCTATGTTTATCGTAGCCAATGTTAGTTCATTTACTCAAAGAACTAACTTACCGAGTCAGGAGTGTGAGTTCCAACACTAAACTGGTAGTCATTTATTTACTGACCGGTACAGCTAGAGGTGCCAGCTCCGTGGCGAAGGATTTACGGTCGCAGTTCGTAATCCCGCTTACCCGCGTTCGAAACACAGCGGAGGGCGTTTGGCAGCAGACTGCATTGCGTTGATTTTTTTACGAAATGGTATGGGTGCCGGTCTTTCAGAAAGCAATGGCAAACTACTAAACGTAAACTTGCCAAGAGATCAAAACAGCAAAACTGCTGGTGTTGACTGCGACTTCCTGTAAAGGATATGCAACTAACTTTTTAAAAAAAAATGCTAGCAGTAGCCCAGTGACTATCACGCAATGCATACCGGCCCAATAGTAATGTGTTCAAATCCTCTCTGAGACATGCATCATTTTAAACATTGGACCGGGCTCCAAGGTCGACCCAGTCTACAGTGGACACCAGGAAATTCATTGAGAAATCAGGGCGGCCGGCTTGGTACTGACCATACCACTCGTCGAGTGCCGACTGATTTATAGAAATATGATACTGACCATACCACTCGTCGAGTGCCGACTGATTTATAGAAATATGGTACTGACCATACCACTCGTCGAGTGCCGACTGATTTATAGAAATATGGTACTGACCATATCACTCGTCGAGTGCCGACTGATTTATAGAAATACTAGCTGACCCGGCCCGGCTTCGCCCAGGCCCTGGAGGGGATCTATCTATCTATCAGTCTGTCTGTCTGTCTGTCTGTCTGTCTGTCTGTATGTCTGGCTGACCCGGCCCGGCTTCACCCAGTCCCTGGTGGGGAGCATCTCATTTAATTAATATAAGTAGTCATATAAGCTCTCCCGTTCCCGACTATCTGTCTGTCTGTCTGTCTGACCCGGCTTCACCCAGTCCCTGGTGGGGAGCATATCATTTTATTCATATACGTAGTCATATAAGCTCTCCCGTTCCCGACTATCTGTTTGTCTGTCTATCTGTCTGTCTGTCTGTCCCGGCCCGGCTTCACCCAGTCCCTGGTAGGGAGCATGTCATTTAATTCATTCATATAAGTAGTCAAATAAGCTTCCGTTCCCGACTATTTGTCTATCTATCTGACCCGGCGTGGTTTCGCCCAGCTCCTGGCGCACAGTAACTTAAAAGAATGTCCTTCCACACACCATTCATTATTTTTAATGAAAACTGTTTTTAATCACCGACATGACAGTTGATAAGTTTTGTAAGCAGAAAAAGATGGGTTAAAATGTTATGCAAAATGCATTATTTTTATGCAAACTTTAAAAATACCTTAAAGATTATATCATTATTCCCGGCTTCACCCAGTCCCTGGTAGGGAGCATGTCATTTAATTCATTCATATAAGTAGTCAAATAAGCTTCCGTTCCCGACTATCTGTCTATCTATCTGACCCGGCGTGGTTTCGCCCAGTTCCTGGCGCACAGTAACTTAAAAGAATGTCCTTCCACACACCATTCATTATTTTTAATGAAAACTGTTTTTAATCACCGACATGACAGTTGATAAGTTTTGTAAGCAGAAAAAGATGGATTAAAATGTTATGCATAATGCATTATTTTTATGCAAACTTTAAAAATACCTTAAAGATTATATCATTATTTAATATACCTCATATGCCTAAAAATAACTATAGACAAAGAGTTTAACATTAGTGCAGGTAAGTTCAACAATATGACTATAAAGTATATAGAAATGTTATTAAAAGTTATGCCCCTTGAAATAACTTGTCTAGAGTGAAGTCCCCCTGCTATATAGACATTATATAATGAAAATGGAAAAGTAAATGTTATTAAATAAGTCGAAGATTTTACATTAAGAAATTATTATAGTCGGTTGCCAATGAATGAAAGGAAGACGTGTAGAAAATTTCATCTCAATCGGATGTACCGTTATCGAACGCATCCAATACAAAGATCCCCACACACAAACAAACATACACTCTGTTTTATAGATATAGATGATACTGACCGTATCACTCGTCGAGTGCCGATTGATTTATAAAACTATGGGGCTTGTAGCTTATACTCGATACTCTCACAATCATTGACAATGGTCGTTTCAATCAAAAAAGTCCTGTCTTCACAATGAAGATTGTTTGTAACTGGTCTTCAAGTTCTATTAATATTACCATATATTTGCGTTTAGTAATCTACAATCATTAGTCTCTTCCATGCAACCGTCGTTAATTGCTCCAACCGTCGAAAATATTATCCCCCAAAAAATATTCATCTTTGCTGCCTCAAAGCGCTTCCTATTAACAAGCTCAATGTAACATTAAGTACTCTTTTACCGTCAGGCGATCTGGCTTAGGGTCAGTGAACGGGTCTCACAAATCCCCGACACACCGAGTCGAGGGTTCGAAGTCTGCCACAGAAGATTTGGAAGTAAACCGCTTTGAGATATCGATGGTATGAGTGTCAATCGCCTAGAAAGCAACGGCTTTATCCAGAAGCCTCTTCCCCTCTTTTCATGTTTCCTTTGATTTCTGTCTTCATTTATCTCATTCTCTCTTTATCTCGTGTTTATCTCTATCCTCCCATTCTATATGCCTCTCTCTCTCTCTCTCTCTCTCTCTCTCTCTCTCTCTCTCTCTCTCTCTCTCTCCCTGCCACCCTCCATATTTTTTGTTTAACGAGTCCTTGTCTTAACTCAGACTCTACCACCCCTTGTTCCATCCCCAGCATTTGATTTAAAAACACGGAGATTCAGCTATCCGACAGCTGACAGTGAACAAGCACATTTCCCTGCACGTGCACACAATGTCCATCCACGCCTACAGATGTCACTAACCGAAAGTCACATTTTATTTGACTAAAACATCGCTCTTTGATCTTCAAGTCGAATTTGTCCCTGATTTATAGCATTGCAAATAAATCAAATGAACTATAACTATACGTTTCAGATTGCGGTCTAATGGATCTTTATAAATGTCCGTACTTTATTAGTGATTTAGCTGGTCCGTTGGTATAATGGTTAGGACGTACGCTACCATTGTCATGGATGCTGTCGGACGAGAGTTAGATCTCAGCTCTCGACTTTGCCCACGTGAGGGTAAGACTGACCACTTATTCCTCTGCGCACTTAGGCCTACAACATTAGAGGGTCCAACCATTTCACATACTCATAGCAGTGGCTTACTATAGGACTTGTATGAATGAATCGACATTATGTATAGTATACCTGTGTGGGCTGTTGGTTTGTTGAGACTCCTGCCTGTTCCACTTTTCATATGGGGCAGTGAGGAGCGCTTTGTGTGATATTCACTGGCACAGGAACGGAGCATATTGGGGCGAAACTTTTGCTGTGAAGTTGGAACCGAGACTAATTAACTAACTATGAATGAATGTATAAATGAATGAATGAATGAATGAATGAATGAATGAATAAATGAATGCTCCGCTTTTAGCTTGCATTTAAATAACTATATCGCTGTTTGTTACCACTTAAGATATTTCAGGCACTTTGTGGGGAGAAATAAGCTTGGAAACTTACTGATAACTGACAAAGTTGGTGAGAAAAGAGCAAAGGTAGGGCAAATAAATAAACTAGAGAACATGATGACAACTGGCAAGAGTGAGAGGACAGGAACAAGGGGGGGGGGGGGGGAAGAGACAGAGAGGTAAATATCTAGATTTCTTGGCCAACTGGTATAAACGAGCCAAATACACAGCGCTGATTCACCACTCTGGTGAACGTGTGAGATGGCGAAACATGTTCGCCCAAGCTGATCGGCATGGCACATGATGAGTGAATGAGATAATGTATTTCATGGTTTCGACTCATGGAGTTATCAGGATAAGAACACAGGCCTAATGCAAGATTCTGGCCATAGAGTGAGATGGTGCATCGTGACAGCCCACGGTTATCGGCATGGCACACGATAATGATATGTTCCCTTGTGTTTGTTTACATTCCCACCTTGATAGGATTAAGATTCGACCTCCATATTTTTTTTTTTTGGGGGGGGGGGGGGGGGGGGGGGGGTTTGTTGCTAGGTTTTAAAATTTGCAATTTACAATTTTGCCCGGGTTACATACAGTTTTGATAAATGCGCTTTACGTTGTTTGGAAACACTTGATATATATGGTTTTTATACTTTCATTTCGCACCGCCACAAATAGATCAAGCGAGGTGTTAAAAAATATCCCTGCTGCCTTGTAGGTAAATTGGGGACACTTAACGGCTAGGGTACGTAAGCGCGGGAAAACAAAATTTAAGTAAAAAAAACAAAAAACTGTTGTCGTGTAGGTAGACTGGGGACAGTGTTCGCATATCCTTTACAGGACATCGCTGTCAACATCAGCATCTTTCAGCTGATTGTTGATCTCTTGGCAAGATTACGCTCAGTAGTTTGCCATTGCTTTCGGGGACAGTCTAGTGAAAGTAAAAGAGAAAGAGGGCTTCTCGAAGTCAAGTGTACCGAGCTACAGCCTTGACGAAACAGCTTCTTCTTCTTCTTCGTTCGTCCAACATGTTTGATAGCCTGCTAACAGCCGAGCTGCGATATTTACGCCTTTAGGCCGACACATCCAGTATGGAGATGTCAACAAGCTCAAGGTGATTGCTGTTTTCTTTGTATGTATTCCTATTGACTTCTGAAGGTGTACGAAGACCTAACGTAAAACACCCTAGTAGTGTAGAAGGAGGAAAGCATGCGAATTTTTGAGGTGCACATCGATATGCACCTCAAAGGGCGATAACTCATTTTTTAAGTAGCCGTGGTCCGAGTAGGTGTTACCAAGTGACTCATCAGAGTGGGTGTGGTGGTCAGAGGGGGCGTGGTCATGTGACCCCCTTAAATTGTAGGTACTATAACAACATAAAAATACAACATTCAAAATAACAAACGAGTCAAGTAAAGTATATGTTTTTATTACACCAGGTATAGACAAACAATACAATGCATATTAAATAAGTAGCGGCGTAGTCGATATATTATCACTGGCAACCTTTCTTTTTATATACAGATATGACAAAGATGCACGATGTTGCTGATATGTATATACAGAAGAGTCTTGGGTCTTGAAGCCTATATTGGTTCCCCCACTCGGTGTTTGAGTGTTGAGTACTTCCAAAAAAGTGTCCTTGTTTAGATGAGTGTTGTGGTTTTTGGTCAGACCTTTGGTACTGATTTTATCATAATCTCCGACACAAATATACGTCTTACTACATAACGACACCATCCCCTTCCCTTCGTATTCTAGTTTGAAAAGACCAGGGGTTCTCTTTTCATAGGCTTTGATATCGACACAGTCCTGACAGGTAGTAGTTTTATGAACAGGGCAGGTTTCAGACGGGAACCACTGATTGTAGACTCTGTCATATTCTTCTCGTAGGTGTGGTCTAACTACTTCAGAGAGTGAGTCGGTACTAAGGGCCAAGTAGAGAGAGTCAGTGTCCATTTCACAAAGCTGAAAGTCGTCTTTAGAGATAAATTTGTCTAGAAAATCATAGTAGAAAGCTAACATTCTTAATTTGGCATACTGGTAGACAAAGAAACCAATCTGTAGAGGTAGATCCCAGACAGTTTTCTTCTTTAGTGTTTCTACTTCGAAAAGATCATCTGTAATACCAGTCATGCTTTTGAACCTGGGGTTATTGAGTACTTTGATAGTGTCTTTTCCCTGACAGTAGGAGACATCGGTATGTTTGGCTTTATTAGTTAACGTTTTACCGTAAGCGGCGTTACCTAACAATTTCATCGTGTCGGCTGTAATAGACTCGGCCGGATTTTTGTCCCCTTGGCAACGGGCATTAGACACTGTTTCCCCAAATTGTTTAAAACAACTAACGGGTCGATATTCTATTGTCTGGTAGATGTGTGTAACTACCAACCCTTGGGCTAGATACCACTTTAAAAGAGGGGTGGCTAATAATATTTTCTTCCCGAAATAACTACCAATCAAAGTCCGTCATGGTGTACTCAATAGTTTATTTTTTATGGCGTATTCTTTCATAAATTCCCCAATATCGTCCCTCGACACTTCAGTGTTCTTAAAAATAGGGGGCATTTCGGCAAAGGACTCTTGTAAATCAGTTGGGGTCTCTATATCACACTCCACCAACCCGAAAAAGGTATCGGATTTTACAGCCTCGATTATCTGGTTTTCACTCAACGATCCCCAAGGAAGTTGTGAGGGTGGAAACTTCTCTTTCAGGAAACACTTTATGGGTGTGTTTGACCTCTTTAGTCTCTGCCACTCACACTCCCAAATAACCTTAACTGTCACCCCAACAGTTTTCTGTAGATAAGCGTGAATGTCACACGTGTTCTGGTATAGTTCTACCAACGGTTTCTTATTAACCGGATTAATAGTTTTCCCAGTAGTTAGACGGCAAGATGGGTGCCCATGGAACAAACACCCATGGAATTGGTAAGCTGTATTATTCTTTTTATCCCACCCATCTACTCGAATATGTCGATCACCAAGTTGCATCTCATGGCTATTGAATTGGGTTTTTAAATCTATATTTTCATTATGTGACACCCAACTTAACCACACCCGACTCTGACGTGTGTATTTGTGTAATCTGTGTGCTCTAAAACCATCTTCGCGGCTTCTATATATGGGGAAATCTGTTGGCATATCTTTCATAAGAGACCAAAGGTATAAGGCATTCGCATCAAACCCTTTAATACTTTTTACCAGTTTATTACCAGTTTAGTAGTGTAGAAGGAGGAAAGCATGCGAATTTTTGAGGTGCACATCGATATGCACCTCAAAGGGCGATAACTCATTTTTTAAGTAGCCGTGGTCCGAGTAGGTGTTACCAAGTGACTCATCAGAGTGGGTGTGGTGGTCAGAGGGGGCGTGGTCATGTGACCCCCTTAAATTGTAGGTACTACAACAACATAAAAAATACAACATTCAAAATAACAAACGAGTCAAGTATAGTATATGTTTTTATTACACCAGGTATAGACAAACAATACAATGCATATTAAATAAGTAGCGGCGTAGTCGATATATTATCACTGGCAACCTTTCTTTTTATATACAGATATGACAAAGATGCACGATGTTGCTGATATGTATATACAGAAGAGTCTTGGGTCTTGAAGCCTATATTGGTTCCCCCACTCGGTGTTTGAGTGTTGAGTACTTCCAAAAAAAGTGTCCTTGTTTAGATGAGTGTTGTGGTTTTTGGTCAGACCTTTGGTACTGATTTTATCATAATCTCCGACACAAATATACGTCTTACTACATAACGACACCATCCCCTTCCCTTCGTATTCTAGTTTGAAAAGACCAGGGGTTCTCTTTTCATAGGCTTTGATATCGACACAGTCCTGATAGGTAGTAGTTTTATGAACAGGGCAGGTTTCAGACGGGAACCACTGATTGTAGACTCTGTCATATTCTTCTCGTAGGTGTGGTCTAACTACTTCAGAGAGTGAGTCGGTACTAAGGGCCAAGTAGAGAGAGTCAGTGTCCATTTCACAAAGCTGAAAGTCGTCTTTAGAGATAAATTTGTCTAGAAAATCATAGTGGACAGCTAACATTCTTAATTTGGCATACTGGTAGACAAAGAAACCAGTCTGTAGAGGTAGATCCCAGACAGTTTTCTTCTTTAGTGTTTCTACTTCGAAAAGATCATCTGTAATACCAGTCATGCTTTTGAACCTGGGGTTATTGAGTACTTTGATAGTGTCTTTTCCCTGACAGTAGGAGACATCGGTATGTTTGGTTTTATTAGTTAACGTTTTACCGTAAGCGGCGTTACCTAACAATTTCATCGTGTCGGCTGTAATAGACTCGGCCGGATTTTTTTCCCCTTGGCAACGGGCATTAGACACTGTTTCCCCAAATTGTTTAAAACAACTAACGGGTCGATATTCTATTGTCTGGTAGATGTTTGTAACTACCAACCCATGGGCTAGATACCACTTTAAAAGAGGGGTGGCTAATAATATTTTCTTCCCGAAATAACTACCAATCAAAGTCCGTCATGGTGTACTCAGTAGTTTATCTTTTATGGCGTATTCTTTCATAAATTCCCCAATATCATCCCTCGACACTTCAGTGTTCTTAAAAATAGGGGGCATTTCGGCAAAGGACTCTTGTAAATCAGTTGGGGTCTCTATATCACACTCCACCAACCCGAAAAAGGTATCGGATTTTACAGCCTCGATTATCTGGTTTTCACTCAACGATCCCCAAGGAAGTTGTGAGGGTGGAAACTTCTCTTTCAGGAAACTCTTTATGGGTGTGTTTGACCTCTTTAGTCTCTGCCACTCACACTCCCAAATAACCTTAACTGTCACCCCAACAGTTTTCTGTAGATAAGCGTGAATGTCACACGTGTTCTGGTATAGTTCTACCAACGGTTTCTTATTAACCGGATTAATAGTGTTCCCAGTAGTTAGACGGCAAGATGGGTGCCCATGGAACAAACACCCATGGAATTGGTAAGCTGTATTATTCTTTTTATCCCACCCATCTACTCGAATATGTCGATCACCAAGTTGCATCTCATGGCTATTGAATTGGGTTTTTACATCTATATTTTCATTATGTGACACCCAACTTAACCACACTCGACTCTGACGTGTGTATTTGTGTAATCTGTGTGCTCTAAAACCATCTTCGCGGCTTCTATATATGGGGAAATCTGTTGGCATATCTTTCATAAGAGACCAAAGGTATAAGGCATTCGCATCAAACCCTTTAATACTTTTTACCAGTTTATTACCCCTGATACGGGTCTCATTGGCTTCGTGGTAACGATGAAAAATGATAATCGGCCCACCCACCATATTGTATCGTAACAACTTGTGCACCTTCTCCTCCTTCTTCGAACACAAAACAAATGAAACATCTTTATTCATTGTGTTGAATAGGTACTGTAGAGTAATACCGGGGACTGAGATGGCCTGTTTACACATGTCTATTTTTAACTCTGCATAAAAGGCTACTTGTTTGTCCAGGGCTTTTAGAAAGGGGGACACGTCTTTGATGTTGTACCAAATTAGAAAATCCCGCAAGGTAGTCATCTTATTGTCGGTCCATGCTTTCTGACAAACTGTGTATTCTGCTTCGGAAATGTTACGGTTTTTAAGTCTTGAGAAAAATGCCGCATGTGGTGGTAGGGCTGTCTCATTTAACTTTCCCAGATCGGTAAGACACTCGTATGAAAAAACCCTTTTGCCTTTTCTATGGTAAATGAAGCCAGATATTGAGAGTAACTTACACCCGGGACCAGAAAGTTGGAGACGTAAAGGAATTTCAGTCTTTCTGTCACTATGCACATGAAATTATTATTTCTTTTGACTATAAACTTGAATGGGTTAGCCTCCCGATCAAGTAAATATTGTATCAAATAAGATTTCAGGAGGTTAATGTCATATTTTCCGCTATTCTGTCCAAACAGAGGGAGCTCCATCAAATAGGATTCGAGCCTTTCACTTAATTTTAGATGGCCACCTAATTTTTCAAGGACTGACTCGAACTTTTTAAGTAACAACTCATAAGACCTAGCAGATATTTCATGGAGATAGTCCAACATTTCATTTATGAGGACCTGTGTATCACCTGTGGTAATGAAACATTTAGGGGTGTCGAACCCAGGGACATTAGAGGCGACGGCACACGAGAGGGGGACGTGTCTGGTAATAAAGTTCGTCGACTTTGAGTCAGGTGGTAATTTTTCATTAGAGAAAAAAGATTCCATGTCATAGCACGCTCTATATGGGAAAATAAAATTTACGTCCACGTCAAATCCATGTTCACATAGTAATTCGAAGATGGATTCAGTCGGGCGATAAACCCCACCTTTATATGTTTCGATAGTGGCTATGCCTTTACACGTAAGTTCGTGACGTGTCAGTCGCCAGTACACTTTAAACAGTTTACCACATTTCCCACACGAAAAACATCGGGCGGCCCTGTTAATATCAGCAATATACATGAAATGGTTTCCATGTAGAAGAAGATTCAATATATCTGGATGTGTACTAGTACTTCTGATTTTCGGAACAAGATGTTCCCCCTCTGTAAATGCAAACACATTTATTTGTATTTTGAAGCATTCTTCCAGGGCAGGTAAATCAACTAAATTGACCCCGGTGAAATGTTTGTGAGATTTCAACCCTTTATAACGCACCCAGTCTTTGAACAGTGATCGTGTGTGTTTTCTAACATCCCTAACAGACCTTCCCCCTGATTTAAACACAAATATACAGCGAAATATGCACAAGTTGTCTGTGTACGGCTTACCACGTGAGTCGTTTTGAAGTGTATTAATAAAATTATTGTGGTTGATAAAGTCGGGAATATTAGTCATACAACAACCGACAGGGAATTCTACCAGTTTATAAACATAAAAAGTGATACTGGGTATTGATTCAACATAGTATTTTGTATCTGGTCGGGTTAATGTAGCTGAATTGACCAAATCAGCAGTGTTTAGCTTGTTTACAAAGGCCTCGAAATCATATCTATTGTTCACTAAAAATGGTAAAGTAAACAACGAAGAGTTATTCGGACTGGCATGGTAGAACCGTAGGGCTTGTGTCTCTCGATGTCTCAAGACTATGTGCAAACTGGGGATTATTTTGAAGCGGGAGTTTTGAACATTAAAAAGCGGGAATAAACGAGTGCCCCAATCTGTCGTCATGTCAGTATCTGGTCGGTTAAAAAATGTCCATTCACATAGATAGCGACCGTGTCGTATGTGTGACCTAATCGTGTCCCAATGCTCATTGTACACTGCTCGAACATCCGGGGGTAATTTCTGTAATGAAAGATATTCAGTAGTTGTGTTAACACCAGAGGTTCCTGTCTGGTCTTCTGCAGCCATGGCACGTAGTTGATCAGATGACAAGGTATCTGTTGATGGTCCGTTACTTGGTGTGGTACTAGGTGGTGATGATGCGTCACTCGGTAAGGTACTAGATGATGATGTTTGTTGCTTATTATTAGTAGGCGACAGGTTATCGCACCCGCCATCCGACAGGGCACCTGGTGTTGTTGGTTCTGCGTCAGTCCCCAAGTGACTAGATGATGATAGTTGAGTCTTGTTAATAGGCGAAACATGATCACCCGCAACACTCGACAAGATACTGGTCGCTGATTTGTCATTGTTAGTCACCAAACCATGACCAGCGCATCAGATGACAAGGCACATGTTGATTGTTCAGGTATTTTCTGACGTTTACCAGTAGATTGTTCGTCTGTGGTCGGATCTCTTCTTCTCTTGCGACTTGATGTCTGTTGATTATTAGCAGACATGCGGTTAGATGATGATTGAGTGGTCGACACACCACTGAATAGTACTTCATGTTCAGTCTTTATGTGTCTCCGTAAATTATCATATCTATTATAACTGTAATCACAAACATCACAAGTGAACTGTTGTGTCATATGACTACTACCAACATGTCGACGTAAAGTAGTAGACCTTGTGAAGGTTTTATTACACAGAGCACAAGTATGTTTCTGCATAGCTGACATTCTCGATACAGTAAATAGTTTAAAAAATGGCCGAAGTATTTGTGAATATTATCCAGGCCGATGAAAACATCAGTTCGTAAGACGACAAAAAAAATTATTTTTTTAGCTGCGTTAATTTGTAAACATGTGTCGTTTGAGTCTGTTGTAGATAATATGGCAAGTGATCAGCCATGTAGTTGAGAATATCACAGATGAATTATTGTCTGCTTATGATCGGTTAATAATGTTAATGTCCTTGGGCAGATATTTGAATAAGAACTCCTTGTACAATAGTGATGAACAAATTGTAACCAGTTTCATACGAGTACGTTTCTGTATCAGAAGACACACTTGTTAAAGTCCATTGAATTTAATATCCGTTGAATAAAAACATCCTTCTTCGTTGACTGTGAAAATGAGAAAAGACTTGACCTACGTTTCGTCACTGGTTTTGATACTGTCTGCGTGAGAGAGGTGTATATCTGAAATGAACAATGTTCTGTCAATAAGAATCAACCAATCAGAGAACAGATAAGAAATTAACATCAAATCACAGATGTCATTTCACCCTTAGAGACCAACGTTCTATCTGAGGGCCATTATGAATCAGCCAATCAGAAAACAGATAAGAAATTAACACCAAAGCGCAAATGGCATATTTCCTGTAGTGACCAACGTTCTGACTGCCTGACATTATGAATCAACCAATCAGAGAACAGATAAGAAATTAACACCAAATCACAAATGGCATATCTCCTGTAGTCGTCTGAGTAACATTATGAATCAACCAATCAGAGAACAGATAAGAAATTACCACAAATGACATGTCCCAGCTGTAGGTCATGTGACCGGAAGCCCACTTTGGTCGTTTATGTCCACGTGTTCTAGATGTATCTTTATGTTTGCAACCCGAAGCACCACCACCTTTGACCTGGTGTAACCCCCTTTAACATGTGTTTGGTTGTAAAATCGTCACACATACAGATGAAGAGTCATACATCTCTAACACATCGTCAATGGTATGATGACATTATTTAAACCATACAGACAGTAATAACCGCCGTATAATATACCATTGGATATTTTGTAATAGCTATATATCGAAACGTCCCAAGTCTTATCGGATTCTGATGTATCAAAGTTGATCTGGTAGGCTTAACACGTGGTACTATTTTCACTTAACACAGTAAACATAAACTATTTTAGTAATTAAAGTTTTGTTTTAAATGAAACCGGAAGTACCCTCACTCGCGAAATTTGAAAATTCATTGTCTTAAGTCTTGTTGCGACGCCGCATAACTATATATAAGAAAGTATGACCGGTTCATGTCTGATCCAGAAATCTAAATGTGTACACACATGGTACTAACATTCAATAGTATGTACTTTGCAGAATCTCGTTCCCATAACAACCCATCGAAAAAAATTCATTGTCACAACCAAGATGTCCCGTGTCCAATACACCCAACTGGAGATCATCCATCTTTTTTTTTTTTTTTTTGGTCTTTCTGTGTTCCAAGACATACACCTCGCCATTATTATTCTCTCCAAACTTTCATGACCAAATATATCCATTTTCTTTGATAGTCTTTAAAAACCATCTTCAAAATTCTTGAAGTATAGACGCATTTGTTCTTTTTACCCAAGATATTCTTACCACCCATCTATTACATTTATATTCAAGTGCATTTATGCTGTGTTTAGTAAGTGTCTCACAGGGGTAAGTTGAATACTCTTAAAAACATAATTTCTGTAGTTCTATCTGTCCCACTCTATTAAGTTGTTTTAGTCTTTTAAGAGCAACTGACAGTCGTTTAATTTCTTTCATTGTGTCACCATTGTTGGTAATCAATATATTCGAAAGTTTCCACCTCCATGGTTGTTAGGGGGTTCTTGACAATGTTTGCCAAAAGCAGTTTGCCATTACTTTCCTTCTATGTAATGACTATTTTAATCTGTTACCATACTGATGATCTATCACCACAGATTACAGACCATAACCATCAACAATATGTCGGCTGTTACACTTTACCACATGCTTCGATGGGATCACATAACCCTGATTCGGGTACTCCACCCAAGAGGGCCCCGTAGAAGAAAGAAGGATACCCTGTAATCCGGACTAATTACCATACACACTTAAAATGTATGCCAATCTCTCAGAATGGTATCACACACACACACACACACACACACACACACACACACACACACACACACACACACACATACACCACCACAACCAACGACAACAACAATAACAATAAAAACAACAACAACAACACACATATAGGCGGACACGCAGTCATAGATACCAGTATAGCCACATAGAGAAATAGAAACCCGACGACAAATAAGCAGATACACACAAACAGCGAGACATACAGAAAGACACACAGACAGCCAGACATATAGATAGACAGACATACAGACAGATAGACAGACACGTTTTTAGTCGTAGGCGCAAACTCTCACACAAATAGATACAGCAAACATGAAAACACGGCCCGAAAGTTCCCCAATCACATTACATTCTTACTTTTCAATCCTTGTGCTCAGAATATGGTGAATTTTAGATTTATTCTGATGACATCATTTTGATTATCATGTGGTTACACATCTATTCACCCCTATGTCACTAAGCGTGGGAGATCATTTTCTGCCATTTCACTCGATCGCTAGAGTCGTGGATCTGGTAACGACCATGCCCCGTTTCCAAGCCATCCAGGTATTTACTTCTCGGTCTGTTCCGTTCGATCTTGCCAGTTGTTACCATGTTTAATTCTTTCTCATAAAATACCCAACAAATTTTGTCTACATTTTATTTCTATAATCTATTTACGATTTTCATTTGTTTCTTGTAGGACCTGATTATTTTCTGCCCGTGGTATCTTTTCTCCACATTTCCATCCGGTGTTTTTTCAGCCTGGTCCACACATCGATACACAAGTACCACTATGAAGCACTTCAACACTTTCTTTTTCGTTTCAATTGCTATCTTTTTGGTCAGTATGTTGTTCATCTTGCTAAAGTCTACATTCGCCATGGCGATTCTTGTAATCTCTTCAAGCCATTTCTAATCTGATATTATAACTGTTCCGAGATAAATGTACCGACTTGTTTTCCTATTTACTTGTGTTGTTTCCTTTTTCCTAGTGACGAGCATAATCTGTGTCTTTTTAATGCTAATCCTAATTGATCGCAACAAACGCATGTACTAAATGTTCCAGGTCCTATTCATTGTCTACAATCAAGACTGCATATCAATTTTTATTAATGGTTCGTCCTTCAATGATCTTTTCATATATTTCTGGTGTACAGGGGGAAAAACATTACACATCCCTGTCTTAATAGGCTGATATTTACCTATTTCGTTATCAATCCATATGATAGTTTTGATTCCAATATATGTTTGTTTTTTTCCCCCAGCCGTTTGTAGATTTTCAAGCACATCTAATTAGTTGACATGGCTTACACTATTGAATACCTGACACATGTGATAACATGCACACCTGTTTTTTTTTTTTTTTAACACCAAGTAAAAGCGAAAATAACGCAAGTAAAAACAGACAAACCTCGTGATGCCCGAGCTCTCTCTTTCCCCCGCTCGCGCGCGCGTGCCCCATGGGCGAAGATATCATATGAGAAACCAGAAAGAACCCACGAATACTATTCGGAAGATATAATGACACAGTATTGGGGGTAGATGATGCAACAGATCTATAATTGTTGGACATTGTAGTAATATGGAGTGGAATGGACTCCGCGAATAGAAAATAGTAATAATGGTATCAAAGAAAGTAAATAAATGTTTTGCATATCCTTTACATGACATCGCTGTCAACGTCTTTCATCATATTTCTAGGCAAGCTTACACTCAGTAGTTTGCTTTCTGAACGACCGGCTCAAACACCCCCATAAGTTACGGACGTGATTCGAACTGATTCTCGCAGTCGTCATGTTACTTACGAGATCACGGAGAAAATTCGTGTAACCTCTAGGCCACCATCAAAGAAAGCGTCAAAATGTGACATAGAAACATTCTTAACCAAGTGGATAAATTACCTAGGGGCAATTATCAGATGGATGATGTACAAGAGATTAATGAATAGGACAAACAAAATTTTAGAAAATGAAAAAGTAATGTAAGAGAGTGGTATATAGTTTTGGTGTATGGGAGTGAATGTTGTAACAAAAAATTAAGAAGAAATTAGAAGCAGATGGTTTGTAAGGTGAATTTCCTGTCTGAGTAACTAACAACTAGAAAAGAAACAACTTTCTTCGCTCATGTAAGAGACGCATGAAAATCGTGACAACTGGAAAGATCGAGGGGAAGAGTGGCAGACCGAGATTAGAAATTATGGTAGATAGATTGCCAGCAAAGTTGATTTCAGAATACCAAAGACAGGGGTATGAATGCCTACACCATTTGATGATGAATGCATCACACGTTTTGCAAACGTGTCCCTTTGTGGAAAGTAAATTTAAAAAACAGCTATGTGTGGTGTCTCGGCCACGCGAAAGAAATAAACAAGTGTGGCTTTGTACAGGGTGAAAAGAAAAAATATAACCATTCGTTCACTCAAAACAATGGCAAAATTTAGATTTATTCTGATGATATCAAAATTAAATCTAATTATCGTGTTAGTAAAACACTTACACTTCACTGCGAGCCTCAGTTTGACTGGGCTGGTGAATAAACACAACAGTGTTACCGGTGTTTTGTTAACAAGCGAGGTCATCCGAGAAAACTTGGCAAAAAGACCCCCGGACAAATCCGCTACGGAACGAAATTAGCATAAAGTGTGCAACATGCTGAGTTTATAATATCAATATCTCTTGGTATATTTCACAAACCAACATCAATATTGGTGTTTTATATCAACGATATCGTAATATTTCATTTCACTATAAGTTTTAATACTTTTGAACTGTAAAATTTATTTTATTTAGTATTTTAAAGCGTCATAAGAGGCGTACTTGTTCCGATTGTGCATACATAAATAAATTTTAAAAATATATAAGAATGGTTTATTATGGTATAATACCTTTTAAAATACTTAAAACTTAATATTGTTTAATATTACAGTCTTCGTTTTTCTGATATTTGAATCCTTTTGTCTAAATCTGACTTTCCCCCGATCTGGCATAGCACAGTTTTACATATCATAATAATTAATTTATTCTGTTACTTTTTTATACAACCGAAAACCAAATTCTATCGGCGTGTAAACATAATGGGGGAGTAATTTTTGTCTAACCCGTATATGTTTATACATCTGTTCTAGAAATATGTTTTGTTAATCGTTGTAATTCTTTTGTTTCGTGTTTACCATCTCCGACATCAGTCACAGTTGCAAAGTTGCTGTTGTACTTTTGGGTCGTTATCACCGTTACCAGAATTAATAGTGTAGTTGATAAAGCACTCGACTCGTGTTCGGGGGAAAGTGGTTCGACCCTCAAAGTGCGAATTTTTTAAGTTTTTTAAATTCGTTCGCAAGCGTTAAACGGCTGTTTATCAAAATACCATACCGTTGTCTACTATTTATTTTCTTTTTGGTAAGTCTTTCGCTTACGCACAACTAAGAAGATAGACACTTTGTAACGCCGCAAAAAGCATATATTATGTTTCATGCCGGTAACCGGTCTGGGTCTATCATTATCATGTGTCATGTCGATTCTTCTTTTCTTTCGTTCGCTTGAAATATGACTATAATTGTGATATTGTCTCTTGTATAAATTTAACGATGTTTGTCGTTAAGTCTTGTCACTCAGCTATACCAGTTTCATCACTACCATACCGCGCGTTTGTGACGAAAACATAACAAAATATTACCAGCCTAGTTATTAATTTTAAATAAATTAGATGGGGTTTTTGTGTAGGGAAGTAATTCTTCAGTCATCGTGTGCCATGTCGGTGGGCGTGATCAAATGTGGTAAATATTACCATGGCGATACGTTTAGTAAAAGAATACAACAGGCAAATCTGTCAATAGTCGAGTTGAGTTACAAATACATTAAAGTGTTTCTTACGGGAAACATTTCCACCATCAGAGCTTCCTTGGGGTTCTTTGAGTGAAAACCAGATCATCGATGCTGTAAAAAGTGATACTTTTTTCGGGTTGGTTGAATGTGATATAGAGACCCCGACTACTTTACAAGAGTCCTTTGCCGAAATGCCCCCTATTTTCAAGAACACGGAAGTGTCGAGGGACGACATTGGGGAGTTTATGAAAGAATACGCCATTAAAAATAAACTACTGAGGTTCATACCGGAATGCGGTCGGCGTTGCCAGTAGTGGGTTGTGCTCAATATTTAAATTTCAAATCCCGAAACAACCACATAATCAAACTACTGAGTACACCACGACGGACTTTGATTGGTAGTTATTTCGGGAAGAAAATATTATTAGCCACCCCTCTTTTAAAGTGTTATCTAGCCCATGGGTTGGTAGTTACACATAGTTGGGGGGTACGGGGTGTCAGGCATTGGTAGCACCTTTGGTAAGGATGGCTCTCATGTCCTTTCAGGACCCATCCCCCATTGGTCCAAGTCTGACACCCAGCTCGTGCCTGTGGCTCCTAGTAGCTGTCAGCATGCGACAGCGGCCAACCCCCCGGGCAACAGCTGTGAGAGGCTGGCTAAACCAGGCATGGGTATCCGATTTGGTGTCAAACCAAGAGGTAAACTAGGGTATGCCTACCCAGCATGTGAAGACAGAATTCGGCAGACTGCGCGGAAGAAATCATTCCTGATTCAACGGGCAAGACGGCGTTTACCTGCAAAGCGTTGTGGAACGTAATGAGCAAGGCAAGGCACGTAGAGCGCCCTGGTCATCCACTGCACCTGTATTCGTCTCCAATCGTCTCGACTTGTCTTGCCACTGGACTCAGATGGACTCAGGCGAGAGAGTGAGGTCGACGAATTGCGCAACTCTTCCTCACTTTAATCCAAGTCATCGCGCAAGTCATTCTACATCCAACGTCACATATCACCTTCAAGCCCTGTGGCGATGGGAGAGCGGCAAAGCGGCAGGCATGGGTACGCTGGCAGCCGTAGTCGCAGACCTGCACACAGGCGGCTCAGGCCATATGGTCGTCTTCTACTGACCGGAGCAGCAGTGGGATTCGGCAGCCCCCTGAGCGACTGAGCAGCCCTCTATAGGAACACACTGCTCACCTCCATAGCATGAGGAAGGGGCTAGAAAAGGTGCCCTAAACATTGTCTGCTTCATCACTACCTAACCAGCTAGCCGCGGTTGGTGGGTACCCTTAACTGCGGTCGACATACAAAGAAAGATAAAACAAGCAAAGCTAAAAGAGTAAACCATATTCCCTTAACAATTGGAACTTGGAATGTACGCACCCTACTTGACAGAGACGGCGCGTCGGGTCCAGAGAGACGAACAGCACTGATTGGGAGAGAGCTGGGCAGGTACAACATCGACATTGCAGCCTTGAGCGAGACACGACTTGCAGAAGAAGGCCAAATCTGTGAAATTGGTGCCGGCTACACATTTTTCTGGAGTGGAAGGAAAAGCGAGGAAAGACGCCAATCCGGTGTGGGATTTGCCATTAAGTCGGCCCTGGTCGGCTAATTAGCTGGATTTCCAAAGGCTATAAACGACAGGCTCATGACCATGAAGTTGCCTCTGCTGAATGGAAGGAAGCACGCAACCATTGTGAGTGTCTACGCACCAACTATGACCAACGAAGATGATGTCAAGAACAAGTTCTATGAGGACCTGCACAGTGTATTAACGTCTGTTCCCAAAGGAGACAAACTTATACTCCTTGGGGATTTCAATGCCAGAGTAGGCACGGACACCACCTCTTGGAGTGGCATTATTGGAAAGCATGGAGTCGGAAATTGTAACAGCAATGGACTCCGCCTCCTTCAGACATGTGCCGAACATGATCTCGTGATTACGAACACAATTTTCCGTCTCCCCATGAGAAATAGGACATCGTGGATGCACCCTCGCTCGAAACACTGGCACCTCATTGACTATGTCATCGTCAGGAGGAGTGACAGACAAGACGTTCGAGTGACAAAATCCATGTGTGGTGCCGAATGTTGGACAGACCATCGTCTCATTGTCTCGAAAATGAACATCCACATCAGGCCACCACGGCGTCCTCAAGGGGCGAAAATGCAAACAAAGCTAAATGTCACCCGCCTAAACAGCAAGAAAATGCAGCAGTCGTTTGAAAATATGCTGGAAGACCGCCTCAAGCCCAATGCTGAACCTAAACAGGATACAGAAACAGAATGGAGAGCCCTAAAGGACACAATTTACAACACTGCTATGGAAATCCTGGGTCCAGCCCCCCGAAAGCATAAAGACTGGTTTGATGAAAATTCCGAAGACATCAATCAATTGCTGGCCGAGAAACATCTTCTCCTCAAGGCACATTTGAATGACCCAAAGTCAACATAAAAAAAGATGCTTTCAAGAACATTCAGAGAGTAGTGCAGCAGAAACTTCGGCACATGCGGGACTCCTGGCTGAGCAGCAAAGCTGATGAAATTCAGGGCTTTGCTGACAGACATGATATGAAAAACTTCTACGACTCACTGAAAGCGGTCTATGGTCCTTCATCACCAGGCATAGTTCCCCTCCTCAGTGCAGACGGGGGAACATTGGTCACCGATAAGAAAGAAATCCTCCAACGCTGGGCAGAGCATTTCAGCAAAATCTTAAATGCAACTTCCTTCTTCGATGATGAAACCATCAACTGCCTTCCTCAAGTTCCCACCAATGAGACACTTGGTGACCTGCCAACTATAGTGGAAATAAACAAAGCCATCCAGCAACTCTCCAGCGGCAAGGCACCTGGTCCTGACTCCATCCCAGCAGAGATATACAAGGCAGGTGGGCCGGTCCTAACAGAGCAGCTTCACCAAGTCTTCACAAACATATGGATGAACGAGACCATGCCACAAGATTTTAAGGACGCGTCAATAGTCAACCTTTACAAACGTAAAGGAAACCGCCAATCCTGTGACAACCACCGAGGCATCTCCTTGCGTTCAATTGCAGGGAAGATACTCGCCAGAATTCTTCTCAATCGCCTCACAGCCCATCTCGATCAAGGTCTTCTTCCTGAGAGTCAATGTGGCTTCAGAAAAGAACGTGGAACTGTTGACATGATTTTCGCTGCAAGGCAGCTGCAAGAGAAATGTCAGGAACAGAACTGCGAAATGTTCTCCACTTTCATTGACCTTACCAAGGCTTTTGATACAGTCAGCAGAGAAGGACTGTGGAAGATTATGGCAAAATATGGCTGTCCACGAAAGTTTGTCCAAATAGTGCGGCTATTTCATGACGGCATGCAGGCAAGAGTACAGTAAAATGGTGAACTGTCTGAACCCTTTCCTGTAACCAATGGAGTGAAGCAAGGATGTGTCCTGGCACCAACACTGTTCAGCCTCATGTTTTCAGCCATGTTGATGAATGCCTTCGAGAACGACGACATTGGAATAGACATCAACTACCGTATGGATGGAAAGTTATTCAATCTCAGAAGGCTGAAAGCTAAAACCAAAATTGACAGCGGCACTGTCAGAGAGCTCCTGTTTGCTGATGATTGCGCTCTATACGCCAACTCAGAGGCGGACATGCAACATAATGTTTCAGCTTTCTCACATGCCTGTGCCAACTTTGGGCTCAATATCAACTTGGAGAAGACTGTAGTTATGTACCAGCCAGCTCCAGGGAATAATCACACTGTGCCGAATATCAAAGTGAATGATCATAGACAGAGTGTTGTGGACAAATTCACCTATCTTGGCAGCACTGTGTCACAAGCTGCCACAATCGATGACGAAGTGAATGCAAGAATCTCCAAGGCCAGAGCAGCCTTTGGCATACTGTACAAGAATGTATGGGACAGAACTGGAATAAGCCTGCAAACAAAGCTAAAAGTCTACAAAGCAGTTGTATTATCCACACTGCTATATGCTTGTGAAACCTGGACTGTTTATCAGCGACACGCTAGGAAATTAAACCACTTCCACACAGTCTGCCTAAGGAAGCTACTGAAGATTAAATGGCAAGACAAGATTCCAGACACTGAAGTCCTAGAAAGAGCATCCATGCCCAGTATCCACACTCTACTGATGAAGAATCAGATTCGCTGGGCTGGTCACTTGACCCGCATGCCAGATCACAGGCTCCCTAAACGAATCTTCTACAGCGAACTGCGTTGTGGTAAACGCTCCCAAGGTGGCCAGAGGAAACGTTTTAAAGACACTCTGAAAATTTCACTGAATGCTTTTGGAATTCATCATGACACCTGGGAGGCTGCAGCCAGAGACCGAAATTCGTGGCGTGCATCATTGCGCAAAGGTGCAGTCATATGTGAGGCAACCAGGACTGCAAGAGCTGTGAAGAAAAGGCAGGACAGAAAAACCACTGCAGGAAATCCTCCTCCAGAGACGTCAAGCATTCTTTGCCCACATTGTCAAAGAACATTTCGAGCCAAAATAGGCCTTATCAGCCATCTTAGAACCCACGGCTCCATACCTTCAACCCCACTGGATGAAATGAATGGTCATCATCATTCTTGATGGACAAACAACACAACAGTTACACACATCTACCAGACAATAGAATATCGACCCGTTAGTTGTTTTAAACAATTTGGGGAAACAGTGTCTAATGCCCGTCGCCAAGGGGACAAAAATCCGGCCGAGTCTATTACAGCCGACACGATGAAATTGTTAGGTAACGCCGCTTACGGTAAAACGTTAACTAATAAAGCCAAACATACCGATGTCTCCTACTGTCAGGGAAAAGACACTATCAAAGTACTCAATAACCCCAGGTTCAAAAGCATGACTGGTATTACAGATGATCTTTTCGAAGTAGAAACACTAAAGAAGAAAACTGTCTGGGATCTACCTCTACAGATTGGTTTCTTTGTCTACCAGTATGCCAAATTAAGAATGTTAGCTTTCTACTATGATTTTCTAGACAAATTTATCTCTAAAGACTACTTTCAGCTTTGTGAAATGGACACTGACTCTCTCTACTTGGCCCTTAGTACCGACTCACTCTCTGAAGTAGTTAGACCACACCTACGAGAAGAATATGACAGAGTCTACAATCAGTGGTTCCCGTCTGAAACCTGCCCTGTTCATAAAACTACTACCTGTCAGGACTGTGTCGATATCAAAGCCTATGAAAAGAGAACCCCTGGTCTTTTCAAACTAGAATACGAAGGGAATGGGGTGGTGTCGTTATGTAGTAAGACGTATATTTGTGTCGGAGATTATGATAAAATCAGTACCAAAGGTCTGACCAAAAACCACAACACTCATCTAAACAATGACACTTGTTTGGAAGTACTCAACACTCAAACACCGAGTGGGGGAACCAATATAGGCTTCAAGACCCAAGACTCTTCTGTATATACATATCAGCAACATCGTGCATCTTTGTCATATCTGTATATAAAAAGAAAGGTTGCCAGTGATAATATATCGACTACGCCGCTACTTATTTAATATGCATTGTATTGTTTGTCTATACCTGGTGTAATAAAAACATATACTTTACTTGACTCGTTTGTTATTTTGAATGTTGTATTTTTTTATGTTGTTATAGTACCTACAATTTAAGGGGGTCACATGACCACGCCCCCTCTGACCACCACACCCACTCTGATGAGTCACTTGGTAACACCTACTCGGACCACGGCTACTTAAAAAATGAGTTATCGCCCTTTGAGGTGCATATCGATGTGCACCTCAAAAATTCGCATGCTTTCCTCCTTCTACACTACTCACCCTACATCAATGCAGACAAGTCACTCGGATATTTTAAGAATAACACCGTAAACTCATTTAACAGGGATAATATGATATGTTCATAAGATACTCTTGTTGTTAGTGCAGTCAAAATAGTTAAATCGCCAATTTCTAATATTTTTCTCCAGCTCTTTTTGTATGCCTGGCCTCTGTAAAATTTCTATATGTGATTATTTTCTTGTAATAAAACCTTTTGTGCTCTATTTCCACATATTCAAATAAATAATTCGATATTTAATCACATTTTCATTGTCTACGATGCTGCACCATGCCATAAGAAAAAGTAAGTATATGACCGTATTTGCCTGCCTTAAGGAGAAGCGGGCATATGTGCTAGACGCATATTTCTATAGACATATCGGTCCGCGAGTAGTGATGCGGTAAATGACAAGTTGGCCGCCCCTACTTCCCAGTACATTTCCTACTACACATTCTAGACTAGTCGACCCGGAAGCCCGATTCAAGTTTAAAATCCGCCTCAATGAGAATTCCAATCAATGACATCCTGGCAGACAGACTAGCATTCGCCATACACTGTTGTTGAATATACGTATATAAAATGCGACTGTTCCTATTTGTACCTGGTTATTTTTCCCGATTTAGATTTTCAAATCGATTGCATGCTGGCAAATGCATCATTTGCCATTTCTATTCTCTTCATGTCTGTTTCAGTGTTGCCATCAACTGTTATATTTCATTTCTGCCACCATCTGTTATTACAAGCGTAAGATGTTAAGATGTTTTAATTATTTTCCCTCCATAGAAATAATAATTCCCATAAACTTATTTCCTCAGAAAGGAATGGCACTGAACACTTTGGAGAAGCTCATGCCCTGGTTAAGACTACCAAATACAAGTAGTCTTATAATGTACAACTCTCAATAACCGGTTTAATCTCCAGATGGGATGCCTTACGCCTCAGTTCCTCACCGCCCATACAAATGCATTTACCTATTATCATCTTGTCCAACTTTATCATTGCGTTTTGTATCATCCTTCTTTCTCCCCTACCAAGCCTGTCATTTCAACTTGCTGTCATCTGTCTTCCTTTATCTCGTTCATGACGTTTGTTTCCCATATTTGATTTCATTTTCTTGCCCCGACAGCTTTCTCCCAAGACCCCCCCCCCCCCGCCACTGTTGCTGCTTCTTTGCTCATGTTTCCAGCAATGGTTACTCCCATCTTGGCTAACATCTGTCTGTTCACCTCATTTATACTCTCCGCATCTTCTTTATTTATTTACCCTCCATCTCTTTTATTACATTTTTTCTTTCACGCATTTACATGATGTATTAATATCCATTTGTCTTTTTTTTTTTTTTATTCTTATCCGATGAGGAATTTCTGTCCGCAATCTACATTCTATTGTATGTAACTGCTGTTTAAATATCGCAATATTTGTTACATTGAATAGCTGCGGTTTTAAGTAAATGACCCTCTTCCACGCAATGAGACATACGGTGGTGACCAATACTTTACATGAGACTATGGGACATATGGTGGTGACCAATACTTTACATGAGCCGTATGGAACATATGGTGGTGACCAATACTTTACATGAGACGTATGGGAATATGGTGGTGACCAATACTTTACATGAGACGTATGGGAATATGGTGGTGACCAATACTTTACATGACACTATGGGACATATGGTGGTGACCAATACTTTACATGAGCCGTATGGAACATATGGTGGTGACCAATACTTTACATGAGACGTATGGGAATATGGTGGTGACCAATACTTTACATGACACTATGGGACATATGGTGGTGACCAATACTTTACATGAGCCGTATGGGACATATGGTGGTGACCAATACTTTACATGACACTATGGGACATATGATGGTGACCAATACTTTACATGAGCCGTATGGAACATATGGTGCTGACCAATACTTTACATGAGACTATGGGACATATGGTGCTGACCAATACTTTACATGAGCCGTATGGAACATATGGTGGTGACCAATATTTTACATGAGCCGTATGGAACATATGGTGGTGACCAATACTTTACATGAGACTATGGGACATATGGTGCTGACCAATACTTTACATGACACTATGGGACATATGGTGCTGACCAATACTTTACATGAGACTATGGGACATATGGTGCTGACCAATACTTTACATGAGCCGTATGGAACATATGGTGGTAACCAATACTTTACATGAGACTATGGGACATATGGTGCTGACCAATACTTTACATGAGACTATGGGACATATGGTGGTGACCAATACTTTACATGACACTATGGGACATATGGTGCTGACCAATACTTTGCAGATCAACCGGCACTTGATGGTTGATGTAGTCAGAATTCTTCTTCTTCTTCTTCTTCTTCTTCTTCTTCTTCTTCTTCTTCTTCTTCTTCTTCTTCTTCTTCTTCTTCTTCTTCTTCTTCGTGCAACCGGAGAATTTTTCCGGACGTGATTGCGTTGTGCCTGTTTACAGCAGAGCTGTGTTCTTGCGCCTTTAGGCCGACACATGCGACTTCAGCGGGCGTTTGTTGAGGGTTTAGCCTTTCCGGGTGGTCAGTAGTATCATGTCGACCGCTTTTATTTTCCATAAAATTTCCTTGCACCTATTTCTAGCTAGCCGGCTCTGTGGCGATGGGGTTACTAACGCAATTAGTAATCACGCAAACCACGTTCGAAACACAGCTGTGGGCAATTTTGGAACCAGACCGCCTTGCGTTGGCTTTCATATAATGGTGTGAGTGTCGGTCGTTCAGAAATGAATGACAAAGTACTGCGTGTAAACTTGTCAATAAATCGCAAAACAAAGTGATTGGTTTGTCTGTGTTGTCTTGTAAAGAATCAGCACTAACTAGCTGGGTCGACCTGGAAACTTAGGTCAATGGAAAAAAATAAAATAAAAACCGGCCTCGAAAATTACTCCTACTTATAACAACCGTGTGGGCAACAAACTTGCTTGTATATCAATTTAAAAAGTAAACAAACGAGATAAAAGAAGAAAGGACCCCTTTTCATCCATTGAGGCGTTTTGAATATATTGCGCTAGCCACATAAGTTTAGACTGACGTGCACTATATGATGATAGGGTCAGTATCACGACTAGCATATGAATTAGTTCCTCCCTCGTAATTCACAATCCAACCCTGGTCGCTTACGTGTGCTGTGCCAGGGAAAGGGGACTAAGGGAAGAGAAAGCAGTTCCGTTTCTGACTGAAAGTAAACAATGCGCACTCACGTTGAGTACCAGCTTCTTTCACGGTGAAACCTGATGCAATGAGACCCCGCCATCTTGGAGTAATTCTGCGTGTTATGTTGGCTTGACGTCTTACAAGTGAAGACTTTTACCTCGGCCGGAAGTCAGTCTTCCTTCTTGACCCAGTTTTCATCACACGGTTCAGCAGGGATTCCCAGACTGGGAACATGGCTACAGCGTTCGGCAAGAATTATCGTACTCATCGTGAAGAATTAAGCCTGTAATGGGCAGAAGTTAGCGGCTCTGGCGTAGTGAAGCTAGTTTTCATAATCTCGATATACCTTGTTCGAAATCAGACGCAGGCGATTTAGTAGCTCATCTCTTTGTGTTGATTTTCATAATGGTATGATAGTCGGCACTTGAAAACGTCAAATTGCCTAGAATAACAAAATCAACCAGTAAATGCTGGGGTTGACTTCGACGTTCTGCAATGGACATGCAACTAACCAGATGAGCATGGAAGTGTAAACTCATTCCAATCACCAACATATACCAACCGAGTGGCGAAGCTCATTATAACCATATAGAAATATATGTCCTTTGGTTCTTGATAATTGCCAAGTAGTAGCGCAACAAATTTGACGTATACAAATAGTCGCGACAAAGTCGCGAACCAAAGATTAACAGAAACTAAGAACCTGACGCGGAAAACATATACGTCAGAAGATGTTGTTAAGAACAACAAAAACATTCGGATCATAGAGCTCCACCAGAGAAGCAGCACGTCGGAATTGGCTGGAACTTTGAAACATATTTACTGGCAGGATACTAACTGTACTCCTGGCTAACACATATTATAAAAGAGAACCAGGTACTTTTGCTTTCTTTCACTCCAAACAAAAGGGAATCCCAGGGTATGACATCACATCCAGGGGTTCCCTGTGTTGCGCCGAACATCCAGGGGGTTTCCGTGTGTTGCGCCGTAGCTCGGTGCGCAATTATATGCGGCGGTGGTGCGCTATTCTTTCACTTTCCGGTTAGGGTTAGGGTTAGGGGTAGGGTTAGGATTAGGGTTAGGGGTAGGGTTGTGTGTGTGTATGTGTGTCGACGACGACACATATATACCTACCCCTAACCCTAATCTTAACCCTACCCCTAACCCTAACCGGAAAGTGATAGTTCACAGAAAACTCATGATGAGACAGACACTCACACAGAAACGGTTGCCACAGCCCAAAGAAACAACACTGTGGTGTGGGGCAATTGAAACGCACTGACACGCACTCCAGCCGAACACAGAGGAGATCACCGTCGGCGCTAAATATAGCTGGTGACTCTAAATATAGCTCGCAAAGTTTGTTTGGGGTGAAAGAAAGCAAAAGTACCGAGAACCAGAATAGTATGGCATCTTACATATCAAGATAAATAGTTTGGACAGATACGAATATAAGAATGTCACATCAGAAGGACACTTTGGCAACCTTGCGAAGGACAGAAGAAGGACTTGAATTCGAACTTGATAGTTCTTAGTAGCTGGTCTCGTCAACAGTTGAGTATTTATAAACCAATCATGATGTTATGAAATTTTCTGATTGATCACAGCTCGAGATTGTGGGCAAATAAACTTGGCATCATCAATTAGATCGACAGCCTTCGAGTCAGTCCTTTCATTGATGTTCCGTTGATGCTTCTTTGCTGGATTGTTTCTGCAAATCCGTGGACGTTTTTATTTGAGCTTAATTATTGAAGTTATGCCAGATATATCACAGCAATAATCTCGATTGTGTATCCCATTCCTGTCTATGTGACAACACATCCAGCATTGTCTCACTCTGTCACTCTCAGTTTCTAAAATTCTCGGCCTTCCCGATGTTACAGCATTCCTTGGACACTCTCGTCTCATGAAATTAGTTGCCCGTTCTTTAAAAGACGTCGCTATTAATCCAAGCATTTAGTGACTGATATTCTTGGAACACCTTCGAGACACCTCTAGTTCAGGAATCGCGTGGAATGAGTTATGAGATGTAAGATAGGACTTGTTGAACTGAAGACTATAGCAGCAATGGACATGGAGCAAAGAATGTTGTTTAAACTCTATCGACATCTGATTCTCTCAGTAACTGTGTATAGACTGAGGCTGCCCAGAGTAACAAAGAGTCAGCGAGTGCATGTAAGATTTAAGCTATGCGGATGATCCATAGGAACACAAGGGACACATCAATATTGTGGACGAGGTAATCCTAACTATGCCAATGATGTTGGACAGGGTTAAGGTGCAGCAGGTAAATCATATCTCCGACGAACAAGGAATACCCCTGCCCTAGACTCAGATAAGGGCCACGTATGATAAGAGGAAAATCATGCATGGCTCAAGCAGAGGACAGAGTCAAAGAAGTGTGTATCTTGTAAACACTGGGAGATAAGAGGAGTTAGAATGCCGGAGGAAATGTCAGACTTGTGGAGGGTCATACTGATACTGGAGCGTAAGTGCAAAGTTGACCAGAAAACTGCGCCGAATGTGAGGTAGAAAAACTGATTCATGACAATAAATGCTCAGGCGATGTAATCATTGTTTTCACGAATGGCTCTGTGTTAAGAGGCAAATAAAGTACCTCTGGGTTCACGGCGGAGGTTAATAATGCAGGAGAGCCTGGCATATAATATCACAACATCTAGTCATAGTATGTATGTATTGTGTATGTATGCATGTGTGTGTACCTAGGTACAGACGTAAGTATGTGTGTATGTATGTACTTATGTATGCTTGTAAACTGTATATGTATATAAACTATATATGTACATAATTTATGCACGTAGTATAAAAACTATATATATATATATATATATATATATATATATATATATATATATATATATATATATATATATATAATCTGTCTGTGTAAATAAACTATATATTAAATAAACTATATATTTATATAATCTATTTATGTATATAAACGATGGCATAATAACAATTAAGTGCCGCGTAGGCGAAAACTGATTGAGAATCGCAATAATAAATCAACCTCTTTGGCCACGTCCCCAATTGTCAGTAATGAATATCACATTAATCATGTATTATTCCCTTGTCTATCACTCAAACCACCCCACCCTCCCCAAGTAACAACCATTATTGTCTACAGTAATGCCATACGTTATGTATACAATATTATGATACCAGTCACCAGCGGGGGAAAAAATCGGTGAAAAAAAAAAACACAAATAATGTCATAGACCTTTTTTTTTCGGGGGAGTTCGTTGGGTGTATTTAATTTCCGGCGATTGGTCGTGACAAGACAATTAAATGCCACATTACTAGCACTGCGTGTTTTAGTGAGAGGAGTGCCAGCGCGCGTTTTAACTCATGCCCGCCTCATTAACAGCGAAGTCCAAAAAACGAAAAGCTTTCACACCGCGTTATAATGAACACTGCGGGGAAGCTATTACCTCCCTTTCATGCTTGTTCTATTGAGTAGCCGTATTTGACACATTGCATAATACAAACAGCCGTTATCAAGGGGACTTGGTATTTTTCTCGAACTTCCACACGTAATGTCAAATTCCTGTTATGTGACAACACGAACCGAGTGCTTTGATGGAATTCTAATGATTAAATGTGACTAGATGAGGGACCGAGGATGGGTCCAGTGGCCAGGTCTGTGTTAGTACTGACTGGATGGTGGGGGGGGGGGGGTGCATATTTCTGTAGCTAAGGGGATAATTAGGGCAAAGTTAACAAAATAGTAGTGGTGTGTGTTGATATACCGGGAGAAAACAGTCATTGGTAAAATGATATTATGTTAATCAGATTGAATATTTCTGTAGCTAGGGGGGATAATTAGGGCAAAGTTAGCACAACTGTAGTATGCTGTTGATATAGTGGGAGAAAACAGTAGTATACTGGGAACACAGATGCTGTTATGTTAATCAGGCGCAATGGCACATTTATGAATGCGTACACATGTGTGAGGTTGACCACGGGGCTACTGGTACGTGCAAACATTATTCCATAGAGCTACAGCTGGGTCAAGTAGGTCAGGAGCCTATGCCAGGTCTAGCAAACCGGCTAGAAACATGCTCACGAATCACGGAGGAGAGACACTAGTCACAGGCGATGGAACTTCAATAGCCCCTCGCCACGACGCCTAACGGCACAAGTGGAAGAAAGAAACAACAACAACAGCTGGGAAGAGATTGTGAAAAAAGCGCAGAGTGGGCCAGATTTATGCCAAGTGAAATTACTAGCAATCATCATCATCATCATCATCATCATCATCATCATCATCATCATCATCATCATCAGATGGCGAGGTTGATAGGGGGCTGCGCTGATGTCATGAACGAGGTTGGACGAGGGTTCAACGTCCGCGTTCGTCGTCTGCTAAATAAGGGAAAGACTGGCCATTGTGCTTGTCTTCATGACTAAATACCACTGTTTTTGTTTCCATGACTAAATACCACGGTGTTTATCTTAATGACTATATACCACCGTGTTTATCTCCATGAATAAATACCACTGTGTTTATCTCCATGACTAAATACCACTGTGTCTATCTCCATGACTAAATACCACCGTGTTTATCTCCATTACTAAATACCACCGTATTTATCTCCATGACTAAATACCACCGTGTTGATCTCCATGACTAAATACCACCGTTTTCGTCTCCGTGCACTCTGGCCTACAAACTGTGAAGGCCCTATCACATCCCAGGCCCATTACAAGTTTCTGTTTCGGGACATTGTTGTTTTCATCATTGGCAGTCGACGTAGCCGAACGGGTTAAGGTACCAGTGCTTAAACTTCCGGCGCGCTGCTGGCTATGAAGTGGGTTCAATCCACACACCAACAATGTGGGCTTATAGGGTGACTGGTCGTCCTTGACTCGAGGTCTTAAATTGCAAGTACCTCAGAAGTCGGAGTGGGTTCGCTTGATGATAGGGAACACTGATAATAGGAAAAGCTAACCAACACGCAACAAATCACCCTCGTCTACTCACAAGTAGTAGCAACTACGTTGCAAGTTCTCTTCAGTCCAACACAACTGAGCCCCTACGTGCTTGTGTGCTTATGAGATGTAGTTATTTCTTGAGCATCCTGTTTTTCTCTTGTCGGACCGCTAGCCATGTGTGGCAGAATATTAGACGGGCCTGCATGGCCAATTCTTAACCCTTTGAAAATAAAGTGTGTTCGCTCGTTCGTTCGTTCGTTCGTTCGTTCGTTCGTTTGACCTGGGTCATGCCAACCAGAGTATTCGAAGGGACCACTATACCTCACATTGTGACCAAATCAAGGTAATCCTGGAGGTCTGGTTGGCCGAATGGATAAAAGCACCAGTTCAAAACATCATGTGTACTGATAAAGAGTTAGCGTGTTCAACCCCATGCCTGTCAGTTGAACTAAAATGTTGACTTCTCGTCCTCGACTTGGGGACGTAAATTACAAGTGACTCTGAAGTCGTGGTGGGTTCGTCTGATGGCGAGGGACACTGTCAATATTGAAAGCTAATACAAAAGTAACAATCAATCCTGTCCACTAGAAGTAATAGCACTCGTATTGACATCGCTTGAGTTCAAAGACGAGAAAAAAAAAGGATTATCATTATCATCATAAACTGTCTTTCTGACAGTCAGCTACCAATACTTAGGTTGTGCTTCTATACATCAGAGTTGGCAAGACTGATATATTCTGTGCGTGCTTCAGAACCCTGCGGGGCCGCGATAGTGTGGATGCTTGCATTGCGGAACGCTAGTTATGGGTTCGAATACGTATATGCATCTAAGCGGATTTTTACAATTGATGGCGACTCCCACGTTGAAATTTTAAATTGGGTTTGATGAGAATTAAAGGTGACTGGTGTAACTGTGACCATGTCACCTTCTGAATGCCATTTGGTTTATACAAATGCTGTAGAGCATCATATGCCAAAAGCGGCTTAAAGTTAGTTTCGTATCCTTTACTTGACGTCGCAGTCAACCTCAGCATTTGTTTTTTGCTGTTTGTAAGTTCTTGGCAAGTTTACGTTCAGTAGTTTGCCATTGATTTCTCAACGAGTGGCACTCCCACTTTTGTATGGGAAACTAACGCAAGGCATCTGCTTCCAAATCGCCCGCAGTTGTGTTTCAAACGTGGTAAGCGGGATTGCATTCGCAACCTCCTTGGCCACAGAGATGGTGAAGGATAGTATACAAACATTGTTGCTGGTTCTATTTAGTTGCTGTGTGTGAAAACTTGATAGCAGTCGTCACAAATTCCAGAAGGCAGTTTCTAGACCTATGATTTTAGCTGTCCTTGAGCGGTGAGTGTATATTTTAGAAGACAAAGGTTTCAGACTAAAGTTAGCCACAGTGGTTTGGGGTTTCACTGTAGCAGGTAAAGAGCCCTTGTCTAGACATCTTGAGTCGTACAGACCAATCAGGACTCATGAGTTTAGTTAAGAATCAACATCACAGCACACGGACGTAACCCATAAGTGCTCCGTTCTACTCCTAACTGAAACATGAGTTCGGAGATTCTCAACTAAGTGCACAAACTCCGTAGCACCGGCGCGGATCGTGAAATACTTTAGGTAGATTTTTAACTCGAGCAGCGCCGTTAGGCTACTCTTTTTCGATCTCCAACTGCCAAGAGATTTTTTTACGTGCGCAACAATACACACGGGCGTTCAAATCTACTACTCAGAGACCAGGGTAAATTTTGTTACTAGAAGTCCACGAGAAAAAATCCCGGCCCTCACCGGGCATTGAACCCGGGACCTCCAGCACTCGACGCGGACACCATACCTGGAGACCACTTAGGCCCCCTGACTCATGAGATGATGTCAATATCACTAGGGTCGCTTTTACTAACCTGACATTTACTTTCACCGACTTTAGGCTGAAATGACCAGGGAGCCTATTTGAATTAAGAAACCACATCGACATGAATTCGAATGTATGGGAATGAGTATATGTGTGTGCTTTGCTGTTTGTATGAATGAGAATATACTGGCGAGAGAGAGAGAGAGAGAGAGAGAGAGAGAGAGAGAGAGGGGGGGGAGGGGAGATGGAGAGACAGAGTATGTATGTATATGTGTGTTAGTAAATTTGTGTGGGTTTGTGATTGTTAGTTTGTCTATGTGTATGCGAGGGAGTGTATATTATTTGTGTGTTATTGAGTGGGTTTATAACTGTGAGAGTTTCTGTAAACGATGTAAGTGTGTATGCAGGTATGTATGCAGGTATGTATGTATGTATTTATACATGTATGTGTGTATGTGTGCCTGCCTGTCTCATCACATAATAATATGCATTATGTTCACAGCACTCAGTTGACAATGTTTTTTTTCTATGTTAATGTAACATGACACAATAGATCATTGATGAACTGAAGATAAGTAATTAGATGGGCCGAATGCAAGATGGGCCTGTGTGCCTACTTTGTGACCCTTTGATATTAAAGTTCGTTTTCTCGTTCGTTCGAACCCATGACCTCGAGCCGGCAGGCAGGCGAGCTAGAAGCTATACCACAGCGGTCTCCGGGATTGTAGCATACCCAAAAATATTGCATGTTCGTGCTGTCACGTTTAGCCTGATCTGTTCAGTTTTGAGTGCAATATATTTTGCAGTTTTTGCAGTCCCGTAACGTGCCTGTTCAACTTCGATTAGCAACAAACAATGCCATCGATGTTAACGGCGAAAACGATGAAGAATTTGTGATAACGCGAAGAGCAAAACTGAAAATGACAGAGGTCGAATGCAAATATTAGCCAGGAGAATCCCGCCGGAGAAAGCTCCCGAGGCCCAGGACATTTTCCGAATAACGGAAAACACGGCCAAGAGATAATACAACAGGAATTTGGCAAACAAACCATCTGCCATACACGCCCAGACCCTATCTCCATCGAACATGCGGTGACGTTCCCTGGCGCATGCAGACCGTCCACAATTAACAACTTTCATAATGATGACCTGGATAAGCACCTCCACGCGACAATGGAATTTAATATCTGGTTATGAACAATCAGTCCTTCGTGGCTTCTGACGTTCCAATATCGGACAACGCTGTCCACTTCCTTGGAGGCGCCCGGGGCAGTCTCCGGGGAGTTTGCTTTGTCGAGAAGCATTTGGTTGTCACATTTCACACTAGCCCGTCCTGATTAAGGTCTTGACACTTGTGTTACAATTTGCGCTCCCACAGTGATGTGCAAATCAGGACACAAACACTGTTGATGTAACTGTTCTGACAGATATAGTCCATGCTCCGAGGAAGGTTAGATTGGGAGCATAAACAAGATTTTGTTCTTAGAAAACAACGTACTGAAATACATCATGAGAAAGACGTTTGGGGGTCATCCAGTGAGTTAAGAAGATAACTATGTCGAAACAATGGAAGCAGGGTTGTGTTCAGGCGGCCAGAAACCCCTTGGTGTACTTGCTCCATGGTAGACTAGACGCTATTTCTCGCCATTCATCTACTTAAATATCCGTATCATGAAAGCATGTTTCGTTATATTGCCTCTATTTCTAGCGAAGAGACCGTTACACAGTAGACTTGTAATGTAGTTGTAAATATTGTTTTCTTTCGTTCGCTTTGAAGTCAAGCGTAGTCCACTGGACTGATTTTGCGTTTGGGCTAGCTTTCCTTGTTACCAGTGTGCCTCGAAATCAGGCCAACTAATTATGACCTCTGAGGGACTTGACCTCTTCAAGTCCAGGACTAGAAGTCAACATTTAAGTCCAACTGACCAGTATAGGGATTGAACCCACTACCGCACCATCAGAATACCGGAAGTTTATGCGCTAGCGCCCTATCCATTCGGCCATGCTGACCTCCTTTCGACATTATAAATCCTTATCACGGACTACGATCCAAAGATATTTATTCTTAAATCACACGTTCATATGTGGGTTGCTTTTGTAATCGTGAAATTTAGTCTTGGCAGTGGCCTAGTAACGACAGTGAAATCACTGAAACCTTCGGGCCGTTAGCTTCTCATTCATTTCAGAACACAGCATGTCTTGAGTTGTTGCTTGATAATGAAACAAAGCGGTATATATACATACCGTTTATCATTTCGCATTTTATCTATGGCGATTCTTTTTCTTTCAAAAGCAGCTACAAGTATCTGAGCAGAGGGTTCACAATGGATGGAGGACTAGAGAGAGAAATAGAAATGAGAATACAGAAAGCTAACAACGTCAACTGCAAATAGCCCCTATCCTAAAACATCCAAGTATCAATACGCATGAAAATATGAAGCTGTTAGATGTTTTATTCGTCCCAACGATGTTTCCAATGCCAAACATGGACAGTCCTAGAAATACTCAGGCGTAAAATCATATCATGTGAGATAAATGCACAAGAAACGAAGCTGGAAAAATGAGAAGAGATTATGAGGTAAATGAGACACTAAGAACAAGGGTCAGGATAACACTGATAACTTTATAGAACACCAAAAAATTTAATAGCTCTGACTTTTCATTAGAATGGAACGAGAGCAACCAGCAGCTGGATCATTTTACATGAAAACATCGGGATACACTACAAGAGGGAGACCCAGGGAGAGTTGGCTAGATGGCGTAAACGAAACACTGAAGGAATAAAATACGACGTTAGAAAACAAAACAAAGAAGAACAAAAAGCAAGACAAGGGTAAAACAAAAATTACTTCTGCCTGCTCCCTGTCATGCTTTACGACAAAAGCAATAGGACTGAAAGAAGAATACATTCTATTAGCAGAATGTAAATTAATCTCTTAAAACGTCACAGTTTGCCATTTCTAAACATTTCTTTTCGGTATTGTTACCTCTCCTGCGGGATTTCATTTTTCATATTATATTCTTATTTCAAATGAACTATCCACATAGCACCTTGTGAATAAAATTCCAAATAAACTTTTCTAAACAAATGGTCAAATTCACTTTACACGTCTAGAGCAACCAAGCTTCGTGATACGCCAACTGTGATGTCTCCTGTATTTACCAAAAACCAAATTATGTGACCATGGAAATGAGATTTGGTCTTCATCACCAGTCTCTTCTTCAGGGCATCAACAAGTGGTACTCCAGCCCCGAAGGAATGCCTTTCCTCGGGTGTCGAATGTTAGTTCTCGCGGACTCGGATATGACGTTTTTATTATATCCACTGTTTTTTCTCGGGAACTGAGCGACCTACACAGGAATTTGCTTGCTTTTGTATGAGGTATGGGTTTGGGTGAGATAATACATCGCCCGCGGTTATCTTGGGACCTGAAAGCTGATCAGCAAATGGGTATTTCAGTCGCATTAGAGGTCCCTCAGATGATACAAGCCACTTGTAGCTTGCTCTCTTGGGAAGTAAATACTAGAAACAGCGTTTAGACCTCGGTGGTGTGGTGGTTGGACGCACGCCTGCCCGTCTGTTGGTCAGGGGTTGGGTCCGCATCAGGGCCAATTCGAATATTAAAAATGTTAAAAATGGACCTGGACTCCATAGTCGACCCACTCTAACACAGGTACCATGAGATGTCTTGGGAAATAAAAGTGGTCGGTGCGATACTGACCTCATCGCAAACCGAGAAAGTGGGGGATGTGTGGGTGGGGGATAGTTTTGTGTGTGTGTGTGTAGGTGCGTAATGTTTGGGTTGGCGGGATAAGTGTGTGTGTGGGTGAGGGATGTGTGGTTGGGGGTGTGTTTGACTGGGTGGTTGGGGGTCTGTGCGTGTGTGGTGGATGATATATTGGTGGGTGAGCGTTACGGGATGGGTTGAGGATGTGTGTGTGGGTGGGGAGGTGTGTGTAAGTTGGGGGATGTGTGGGTGGGTGATGGGTGGGTTGTGTGCATGTATGTGTGCCTGGGTGTGTTTGGGTGGGTGGGGGATGTGTGTGGGGGAGTGTGGTTGGTGGTAGATGTATTTGTGTTTGAGGAGATGTGTGTAGGTGGGATGTGTGTGTGGGTGGGGGATGGGTGGGGCATGTATGTGTGCCTGGTGTGTGTGTTGTTGGGTAGAGGATGTGTGGGTGGATGGAGGATGGGTGGGTGGTTGGGGTATATGTCTCATAACATGGTAATATGCATTGTTTATATTTACAACATTCATGTGACAATGTTTTTCCCCTTTGTGAATGTATTATGCATTATTGATGAACGAAAGATGAGTGATTAGAAGGGCCGAATGTAAGACGGACCTGTGTGCCCAATTTGTTACCCTTTGAAAATAAAGTCCGTCCTTTCGTTCGTTCGTTCGTTCCAAGTGTAGATTGGTCCATACAATTATGGGTCTCGCACCATATGCCTAATGTTCCCTAGAGCGTGTATCAGGGTCCTTGGCTTATCTTCGTGTTCTTCAAGCTCCTTGCCAACTTTATAGACGCGGTGGCGTAGTCGCTGGAGTAATTTCCTACCTGTCTGGTTCCCCTAGAGGCTGGAATTGTTTTCTTTCTATGCTACATGCTTCCAGGGTCTACCAGTCTCAGAAAATTGGTAATATAAAGATAGTTTCAAAGCCGAAGCCGCAGCTGGTTGTATGAAATGGCTAAGCTATTACATTTACTCTATGACATATGAGATGTGGTAGTAGTTCCCTTCCTCGTTACCTGTCCCCAGACAATTCCCAGAACATTTCTCTGGAAACCATGTTTATGACGCCGGTCTCTGTGGCGAAGGTGTTATGGACGCGGTTCGTAATCCCGTATATCCGCGTTCGAAACACAACTGCGCACGATTTGGCAGCAGACCTCGTTGTGTTGGTTTTGCGTTGGTATCGGTGCCGGTTGTTCAGAAAGCAATGGCAAACTACTGAAAGTTAACTTGCTGGTTAAATACTGGTGTTGACTGCAAAAAAAAAAAAATGGTTATGAGGCTGCAAAGACACCAAAGCTATACTGGTGATAGAATATATTCCTGTCTCATTGTATGAACGATGGAAAGAGTATATGTGCAGTAGGAAATCTTTTTGAATGTGATATAGTGTATACACATATATTTTTACTTATTTGTATACTTCTTCTTCTTCTTTGTTCACCATCAGTTCTCAATACGAATGAATGTAAAGAAACCAGCAGTCACCTTAAGCTTGTTGACATTTTCACAGTTGTTCCTCAAATGGAGCAGGTATAGAGGAAATTAATTGTCTCTGTTGTGCAGATGATGTACACTCCTGCAATAAATGTTTAGTTGCTATTGTACCAGTTCTACAGTTACATTCATCAGTACCTCTTAACTTAAGTTTATTTAACAAGCGTTATTTCAGACTGTTACGTCCTGTACGGAGTAGTAAGATTGTTACTTGTTCTTAGTAAGTTTAGTTTAGTCTAGTCGACGGATCAACATCACAGCACACGGGTGTAACCCATAAGTGCTTCCTTCTACTTCTTACTCAAGCCTGAAACCGGAGAATCTCAGCTCAGTGCACGGACTCCGTAGCACCAGCGAGGATCCTGAACTACGTTGGGTAGATTTTTAACTCGAAATGTTGCCCGGGCAGCGCCGTTAGGCTACTCTTTTTCTATTTCCAACTACAATGGATTTTTTATGTACGCCACAATACACACAGGCGTCTGATCTCACTACACAGAGACCAGGGGAAATTTTGTTACCCAGAAGTCCACGTGAAAAGATCCCGGTCCTCGCCGGAGCTTGAACCCGGGACCTCCAGCACTCGAGGCGGACACCACACCTCGAGACAACTCATTTCCCCCCCCCCCCCTCCTTGTGTGTTCTTAGTAAACACATTCTGAGCATTTGTTTTTAACATTAACCAAGCAGAAAAAAATCCACTTTTGTGAAAGACCAGTTTACACAGCGCCAAGGTTGAGGAGGCAGTTAAACTACTGCTGCTAGGGTGCCCAAGATTAGCAGACCTGCGACACAAACTGCTGACAGCGTAACCCATTGGACACAAACTGCTGACAGCGTAACCCATTGGACACAAACTGCTGACAGCGTAACCCATTGGACACAAACTGCTGACAGCGTAACCCATTGGACACAAACTGCTGACAGCGTAACACATTGGACACAAACTGCTGACAGCGTAACCCATTGGACACAAACTGCTGACAGCGTAACACATTGGACACAAACTGCTGACAGCGTAACCCATTGGACACAAACTGCTGACAGCGTAACACATTGGACACAAACTGCTGACAGCGTAACCCATTGGACACAAACTGCTGACAGCGTAACCCATTGGACACAAACTGCTGACACCGTAACCCATTGGACACAAACTGCTGACAGCGTAACACATTGGACACAAACTGCTGACAGCGTAACACATTGGACACAAACTGCTGACAGCGTAACACATTGGACACAAACTGCTGACAGCGTAACTCATTGGACACAAACTGTTGACAGCGTAACACATTGGACACAAACTGCTGACAGCGTAACTCATTGGACACAAACTGTTGACAGCATACCTCCTTATCAACAATACACCCAAAACAGCATTGTCTTAACTGAATGGATATTGAGCACCTGTCAGAGTGACAATAAGCAGACATGATATGCCAGTTCTCTCTTTTATCATTCCCATCATCATCACCATTATCATCATTATCTTCTTCTTCTTTGCGTTCATCCGGAGTGTTTTTTTAGATGCGATTGCGATGTGTACGGTTAGGCACCCTTCGGCCGAAACACTTAGGCCAACACATCCGACTTTAGCGTGCATTTTTGACCAGGTTAGCATTCCCGGAAGACTCTCACTTTTGTGGTACCGTCCACATCCCAGCTTGTCAAGTTGGAACGGTCGAAGACTTCACGGTAATCCCTCAAGGGAAGGCAGGGACAGTCCATAGCATTTTCCGCCATCCAAGGTGGCTTCCATAGTTGCAGAGCCGACACATAGCGCCCTGGTGCTGGGCTCACAGAGGGAACCATCACTTCCTGCTCATGGCTGCTTTAATTCCTCACTTCAATATATTGGGCATTTCGTTCACTATGGGCCGTTCCCGCACAAACCAAGCCGGTCTGCAGATGGTATCCACTCAGAGAGTTTTCGATTCGGACATGTGCTTGTCGTTGTGCCCGTCAGAGCTGTTCCGGGCACGACGGACATTCCGGAAACTACCTAGATAGAGCTGTTCCGGCATTCGGAGAACTAGGTAGTCAGAGCTGTTCCTAGCACGAAAGACATTTCACTCGGACGTTTATGTGTTGTGCCTGATTTGTTTTCACCCGTAGCCCAGCACATCCGACTTCAGTGGGCATTTTTACGGGTTTGCCTTCCCGGGGTTTCGAGAAACGTTAGACTTTTACTGCTGTGGTGTCGCCCACATCTCAGCTGGTCAAGGTAGAACGGTCAAAGACATCACGGTGAACCGTCAAGGGAAGGCAGGGGCAGACCATGAGCATTTCCCGCTATCCAAGGAGGCTTCCATAAATGCAGAGCCAGCACATGTTGCTCTGAGACTGGGCTCACCCGAGGAGTCGCCACATCTTGCACGTGTCTGCTTTAATTCCTCACTTCCATGTATTGGACATTTCGTTTTGCCACTGGTCGCTCCCCACACAAACCAGGGACGGACAATCTGCGGACGACATCCACTCATATAGCTTTCGCTTCGGACTACCACGTGTTGGATTCGCTAGCTAAGCGTTTTATTTCGTGTTATTGAGACGTTTTTCCACCTTTAGCTACGCTCGCTCTATGGGTGTAGATACAGACTTTCATCGTAATCATTTCGTGCGACTGAACCGCTTTGTCACCTTAATTACCGCTCACGAGGTAGGCTACATGTGCTGCCGGCTCAGCACCTTACCTCCATGCAACATTGAACAAGTATCGACCAGGCCCTCTCATCCGGGGATCCCTGGTATCCCCCAGCTAAGAAACTTTGAAACAAGTGTCTGAACTAAGCATGTAGCGTGCTCAGCATCTCACCTCTAATTTTCGGTAGGTGAGTATCGGCCCGGCTCTCACATCCGAGGGTTTATGGCTTAGAGGCGTTCAGCCATATCCCTCGTCTGAGAGCCTTTGAGAATGTGTCTGGACCAAGATTTCTGCCTTCGTGCGCCTGATTTTGGCTTTTGACTGCTACCCTCAGTCTACCTGCAGAGCAGAAGGTTGTGTCTCTCTTAGTCTGGCCCCTAACCCAAGTCCCATCCGACACATAGTTGTGCTTCCGTCGGCTTAGTTCTTGGGGTCAATGGGACACACAAGCCCCGCCCCCACCGCGGCAAGGTGGAGACACATCGGGTGGTATCATCATCATCATCATCATCATCATCATCATCATCATTTCCATCATCATTATTATCATCACCATTATCATTTCCATCATCATCATCATTATCATAATCATCATCATCTTAAGCAACAGCACGATCATCAACATCAATTTCAATGTTTCTATTGTGCATACTTTCCATGTTTGCTGGTGTTGTGTTCATTATTGGTAATATTCAGTTTAGCGTTTGCTAGCCATTTCCTAACGTAACCTATGGAACTAACGTGTACGTGCGGTGAATTTGTACATTAGGAGCACCAGTGTTTATCATGCTGATTCAATGTCCTCTAGAAAATTATAATATATAATCATGTATTATACACAACATGACCAGAGGACTGGCCGAGACTCAGTACTTCGAGGAAAGGCCAAACGGAGACTTAATCAGTCTGGAACTGGTTAGTTCTTGGACTTGTCGCTGGCTGTTGAAGTTGGGAAAGGAGAGCGTGGGGTAATGAGCTGAGTGCTGTGATGTCGGTTTTTAACTGAACTTAGCTCAACTTACCTCAGACACCGCATTGCAGTTCTACGTTTTCGTGTTTGTCGGAAACAGATGGTGCTATTTTATTATAAATAATCCATAAACTTATGTAGAAGCTTATACAACAACATTGAATGCATAGTGAAAGCAACTGGGGGACATTCAGAACACTTCACCATAAGATCCGGAGTACGACAAGGTTGTGTCCTGTCCCCTTTCTTGTTCATAACATATATAGACAACATATGTAAAGAAACCAGCCAAACAGAGATCATAAGAACACCGCATGACGAGAACACAGAAGAAGAACCATCTGCAAATCTAACCATTTAGAACTCCTATTTGCGGACGACCAAGCACTAATAGCAAACTCAGATGCTGAATTACAAGACCACATGAAGAGTCTAAATGAAATGTGTAGGGAACATAACATGAACATTAGCACAGGTAAAACAGAGGTAATGACTGTAACTAAAGAAGAAAAAGCAACAACGATTCACCTAAACAAATATGCCTTGAAACAAGTAAAGAGCTTCTAGTACCTAGGAAGTATATCAAATGGCAAATCAGAAGACGAGATCGAAAATAGATGCAATAAGGTAAACCAACTTATTGGAAAAATGGCACCGATACTAAAGAACAAACATGTATCAATAACTACTAAGAAAACACTTTACAACACAATCTTCCTACCAACTCTATGTTACTGATGCCAAATCTGGACAATGGCAGAAAAAGAGAAAAGAAAAATCACAACAACAGAAATGAGATTCCTGAGAAGAATACTCAATGTATCAAGAAGAGATAAGATCAGAAATGAAGAAATCAGGACGAAAGTGGGGGTTATAGCTGCACTAGATTTTATTAGAAAGCAGCAAGTCAAATGGTTTGGCCATGCAAGTAGGTTACCAACTAACAGTATACCACAACAAGCAATGATGTACAGACCAGAGGGAAACAGAGGAAGAAGCCGACCACGTAAACGATGGACGCAGGGAATAGCAGAGTCCATGAGAACCTCGATATATGAAGCCCATAATCGGGCACTCTCACAATGTTTATACTTCACCTCGACATCGCAAGGTACAAAAGGAACATGATGAGATGAGATGAGATGAATAATCCATAGTTGTGCTTTCAGGTGGATGATATAGCTGGCTAATGAAGGCATGGTTGTTAGGTTTATGTACCTGGCCGTGCTTCGACTATGCTTGTTCCTAGGGCGAGTTGTTGTGGTCATTTAGAGGAAGCAGGTTCGAATCCTGGAGTAATCAAAATAGGTTTTCAGTCGCATATTGTCTATCGTGTCCTCTAATCTCTGCCAACTCCCTTTACTTCTATGTGTACCAATCAATATATGTGAACTTAGGTTTCATGAAATAACAATGAAACAAATGGAAAACGCTACGAAAGACGGGACAAAATAGAAACAGATAAAGCAAAGAACAGTGAATAAAAATGTAAAATTGAACATGATATAATTATACGCAAATTAAAATGTGTTGTAAAATACGGTTTTCAAAATTCTTGTAGCATGCACATGTATTTTGCATGGGTGTGAATGCATTAATTGCCTCGCACTGGTGCACACATAGTGTGAAATTGGGCATAGGAATTGTTTCAATGCTTGTGTAGATTGTGTGAAACGGGGCGTTTGTGAATGGCTTTATTCTTGTGTAGAGTGGGAGGAGGGAACGCTGATTGCCTGGAGTTTGTGGATAGGTTGTGTGAGAGAGTGCTCGTGCTTCTCGTGCCGAGTACATTATTGATTGACGGGACGTGGTTGAGAGTGTGGGCTGTCGTGATTTGCTGAAGTATTTTGTTCCAACCGCATACGGTTCTTGAGGAAATATATTAAGTCTATATGTGAGCGCCTTTTATCTCGTTCCCCTTCCATTACTGGAAGAAGACCAGGGTAATCACGTGGCACATACTGTGGTTGTAGAAAGTGGGGGGAAAAAAACAATTAGCCTTAGCGTGAACAATAGAAAGACAGAAGTCATAGTGATATTAACGAAAAAGATTGTGCCTAATTGTGCAATTAAGTACAGGACGTCATTTAGGGGCAAGTGCAGAAATTCATAAATCTGGAGACATGGATAACATCAGATGGAAGATGCATTACAGAGATAATGAACAGAATAGGACAAGCAAAAACTGCATTCCATCAAACGAAGAACATTTTGTGCAATAAGTCCTTGTCCTTGAAAGTTAGAAAATGTTCTTGCATGTCACATATAACTAATTTTAACAAACAGCTGGGAATCTTGGGCAATTAGTAAACAGGCGAAAACATCCATAGAAGCCTTAGAGATGTGGTTTTATAGAAAAATGCTGAACATTAATTGTACAGCCAAAATGAGCAATCTGGACATTTTGACGGAAGCTAAGTTGTAAAGACAACTTATCACAAACATCAGATAGAAGGAGTCGTCATTTGTTGGCCAAATTATGAGAAGAAAAAACATGGACAGATTTATGGAAAAAGAGATGGAGGAAGACAGCATGAGAAGATTCTTGACAGTCGTGTGTCATTGGACGGAAGGGAGTTAACACACGAATTCCATGCTGTAGGAGATCGCAACTTGTGGAAGAGCATGGTAGGCCATGCAGCCGGCAAGGCGCTGGATGATGATGAGATGTGTGAGCCTGTTATCTTGTTCCCCTTCTACTCCTGAATTAAGATCAGGTTAATCACGTGGTATATACTGGCATGGGACAGTAGTAGCCAGAAGTTAATCTGTCGCCCCTGTCTTCATGGGTTCGGATCCTTATAGGGGCAAATATTAAAAAAATTAACTGCGCTCCTAGGTCCATACAGCCTAAAATGGAATTCAGGAAATGTCTTGGGAAGTAAAAGTCGCCGGCTTGATATTCACCATTTTACCTACTGAGTGCCCATCGGGCTAGAAAAATATAGGTCCAGAATCTTACGACCAATAGGCCTTAAATCGTGTGAAAGAGTCCTTTATATTTTTTACTTAATATGTATACGACTGTTCTCTTGTCCGTCTACTCCTGGATGGAGGGCATGGTAGTCACACCACTTCCACACAGTCTGCCTTAGGAAGCTGTTGAAGATGGCAAGACAAGATCCCAGACACCGAAGTTCTAGAAAGAGCGTCCATGCCCGGTATCCACACTCTACTAATGAAGAATCAGATTCGCTGGGCTGGTCACTTAACTCGTATGCCAGATCACAGACTCCCTAAACGAATTTTTTACGGCGAGCTGCGTTGTGGTAAACGCTCCCAAGGTGGCCAGAGGAAACGCTTTAAAGACACTCTGAAAATCTCACTGAAAGCTTTTGGAATTTATCATGACACCTGGGAGACTGCTGCTAAAGACCGTAATTCGTGGCGTACATTATTACATAAGGGTGCAGTCACTTGCGAAGCAACCAGGACTGCAAGAGCTGGGAAGAAAAGGCTGGACAGAAAAACCACTGCGGGAGATCCTCCTCCTGGAACGTCAAGTATTCTTGCCAATTCCTTTATCTATCTATCTATCTATCTATCTATCTATCTATCTATCTATCTATCTATCTATCTATCTATCTATCTATCTATCTATCTATCTATCTATCTATCTATCTATCTATCTATCTATCTACCTACCCACCTACCTACCTACCTACTATCTATCTATCTATCTATCTATCTATCTATCTATCTATCTATCTATCTATCTATCTATATATCTATCTATCTGTCTGTCTGTCTGTCTGTCTGTCTGTCTGTCTGTCTGTCTGTCTGTCTGTCTGTCTGTCTGCCTGCCTGCCTGCCTGTCTGTCTGTCTGTCTGTCTGTCTGTCTGTCTGTCTGTCTGTCTGTCTGTCTGTCTGTCTGTCTGTCTGTCTGTATTCATTTTATTAGTTTAATAAATAAAGTTACTTGCATGTCTATTACAGGCTATTGGAAACAGCCTCAGAATGTAGCAGCTGTTTGTGATTTACTATTCAATGTTAATTCAGTAGTTTGCTATCGTGTTTTTAACTTTCGACACCTCATACGATATAAATCAACGCAAAATGTTCTGCTTCCAAATCGCCTGCAGTTTATTTCGAACCCTGGACTTGGTATGACGAGGAATTATGAAACGGCACCTTTCACTATCCCCTCAGCCCCAGCGCTGGCTAGTAGATTTTCTAATTTTGAAACTGAAATAGAGCATCCCCCTCCCACCCACACCCCCTAAATTCATCATTAACTGAGTTATTTTGCACTGTTTCGTCAAGCCTATGCCGCAGTACATCCGATGTCGAAAAGCATGTTCTCGGGTTTGCTTTCCCTGGCCTTTGACTACCCCTAGTCTATATACAAGACAACATATTTTTATCTCTCCTCATATGGTCCCCACTCTTTGACCTGTCCGACATGGGAAACACTACCAGTGGCTGCGCTACCGTTGGAATAGCCTTAAAGGGTTTATTGGAACACACAGGTCTCTCTATCAATCTCAGATGGATGCACATTAGAGGGAGCTTGGTTGGCCGCTTATTCGGTCTCCTCTGTTGATATCTAAATGTCGAGGGATTGTAAAGTGCCTTCAAGTCGTTCGCCCCTATCAGAGATGGCTAGAAGCTCGATCAACTGCCACAGGATCGGGAAAGAAGGAGACGAGGGTGGGATTATACTACCCTTTTCTTATCTATGCCGGCTCCGTGGCGAAGTAGTTACGGGTGCAGTTTGTAATCTCGCATACCCGCGTTCGAAACACACAACCGTGGGCGATTTGGCAGGAAAAAGCCTTGC
>OY992881.1:28417362-28482362 GCA_963921405.1 Cepaea hortensis
TCTGAACTACAGACTCTCTAGAGCTGAGTTGAGTTGAGTTAAGAACCGACATCACTGCACTCAGGACATTCCCATACGTGCTCCGTCCCCTCGTTCAACACCAAGCGAAGAGTCCTACTACTAATTACTGACTCTCTAAAACGTCGCTTAAAAGTGGACAGGGTCGACTTCATTGCATCGAATTATCCTATATGGCTCAGTCTCTTCCCACAGCGCGGAAAGCGTCGCACAAAGCACGAACTCCATAGCTCCAGCGACGACCCCTAGGAGTCCCCGAAAAAATGCACTCGTGAACCGAAAGATGCGGCCCGGAATCGAACCCACAACCTTCGACGCCCAAGTCAGACGGCTTGATCACTTCACCATGGAGACTCTTATATCATTAAAATCAACACAAAAAGATCTGCTCCCAAATCGCGAGTGACAGATTTCCAGCCCTGACCCGTTATATCGGAGAACTGTGAAGCATTCTTTTACATGCCTTAAGGCGAATCGGGCATATGGTGCTAGGCTCATATTACTGAAGACCAGTCGGAATGGGTCATGTGGTCAGTATCACGTTGGCCGACTTTACTTTCCAGGACATGGAACCCTAGATATATTTTAAAATTATCTACTAGCGGAATATAACGTGAATTTGAAATGGCCCACATTAAAAATTATGGGAGATAACTTTAAGAAAAGTCAGTACAAATATATTTTAAATGGTTATCTCCCCGTTTATATTTAAACTTCAACGCCCAAAAACCGACACTATTCGAATAAATTACCTTACTGATGGTGATAATGACAATAATAATGCATATAACTGTAATGATAATGGTAATAATGAAGATATTTTTTTTTTGCATATCCCTTACAGGACACTGCAGTCAACATCAGCATTTTTTCAGCTGCTGTTGATGTACTAGGCAAGATTACGCTCAGCAGTTTGCCATTGATTTCTGAGCGACCGGCTCACAAACCCCGTAAGTTACAAACGCGGCGAGAACTGCTACCGATTCTCGCGCAGCTTACGTTACTCACAAGAATATACGGGATTACGGAGAAAGACATTACCCCTCGGCCATGAAACAGGCAATGAAGATTATAAGATGAGTATGGTAAGACAAATTGTTAGACATAAACGCAAAATGGTGTTTTAAAAATGCATCTGCACAACGTATCGTCATTATGCCTTAATTATGTGTACGGGGGGCTTCAAATGAAAACCTTAAATTTGTGATAGAAATTACAACAACCACATTGTCTTGTAACATGTCAATAATGCTGTGAAGGATGTAAAGAGTGTTAAGCAAGTGACATCACGGTGCAGACGAACATGTGGACTTCATAATAACAGTTTAAAAATGGCCAACCCACTTTTGACATGCACCAAAGAGGAGTAGCATTCTGTTAACCGGTTTTTGATCAGTGAAGGAGTGAAACCTATATAAATTCATCGGTGAATGAAGGTCCAGTAAGTGATGCATGCCTGTCAGTCCAGCAAGTGTATGAGTGAAGTAGGAAGTTTCAAAACGACGTGACTTCTGTGACAGACTGTTTACGACCGGGTCAGGCACACAGAGCAGTGACCTAGAAGTCGATTGCAACAGTTGAAGGCCTCGCACAGGAAAACCACCGATTGACTGTAAGTGACATTGCCACACATTTTGACATCAATCAAGGTTCAGCACATCACACCATCCATGATGTGCTACAGTACCACAAAGTGTCTGCAAGGTGGGTGCCACTTCAGCTCACTCCAGAATTGAAACAACGATGCCGTTGATGCTTGTCAAGAACATTTGAAGTATTTTGAAGCAGAAGGTGATGGTTTCCTATCAAGAATTGTTACTGTAGATGACAAATGGATTCACTACCACGAGCGGGAAACGAAGAGACCGGACAAGGAATGGCGCCATCCTTCTTTACCGAAACCAAAGAAGTTTCGCACGCAACCATCTCCAGGGAAGGTTATGCTGACTATCTTTAGGGATGAATGAGACGTTATTTTAGAGCACTGCATGCCAAGAAGGAAAGCTATTACCAGTGATACGTATACATATTTTCGTGGACTAATGAGTAAAGGTATCATTTTGCAACATGACAATGCTCGACCTCAAACTGCCCGTGCAAGCAGTGAAATTTGTATTCGAGAAGAGGACGTCACACCTAGTTATGCGTCTGAGAGAAGGTTAGACTTTAGCATATAGTTGTGCAACTTTTACTTTCTCTAGAGAAGTTCCATCCAAATTAGCGTGGTCCATCTACCAGTTTGTAGGTTTTCATTCGTAAGGAACGAACAAACTGTATTTTCAAAGAGTTAAAAATTGGGTACGGAGGCCCACTTAACATTCTAACCTTCTAACACTCTTTCATACATTATTCCATCCATACATCACTTGAGGCTAACTGAGAACAATAACGATATAAAAGATATGCATTATAAAGGCATGGGGAAAATATGAACATCAATATTATATGACACACTAATATGAATGAAAGGTGTGGCAATTATTATTGGCTATGGGCAACATGGTGGATAGGCATTTAAACCGTTAAAGCCTCTGGAATAATTACGCTTGTGGTTGCGGTTTGCATTCACATTTTCCTCATGTTGGACTGGTAGTGCATGATTCCGTCGCCCTGGTACTGAGTAAGTGTATGGCGCGACACTGTGAGCTGTGGATTTCGTGTAGAATGCTTTTACACCAGTACGCGGTTGCTTGTAGCGTGAACTGCATTTTCAGAACGATGGCGGCCGACTGTTGCTGGATTGACTGGCTTGCCTTTTCGGTTCACGAGTGCATTTTTCAGGAGACTCCTGGAAGACGTCGCTGGAGCTACGGAGTTCGTGCTTTGTGCGACGCTTTCGTCCTGCCAAACCGGAGCTTCTTGAAAAAGTCCTCAACTCTATGATAGGATTCGAACCAGGTACAGCCTGTGTAAGAGATGAATACGTTAACCTTTTAACCACGTCTCCCCATTCTTAAACGAAATCAATCAATGACTCAATTACTAGGGGAAAGAATCTTACAAATATCATGTTTGGAGGGGGAAAAAACAATGAATTTTTTGTTTCATCCTCATCAAACACATTTTCTTTGGAAATTATCTCAACTTGCTTCCGGCATTTGTGGGCGGAAATGAATGCTATTTAATTTGTCTTGATGCCAAACAACGAGTGGAGAACCATCTGCCGCGGCTTTCTCTTTTATGTTTTTTTTACACCATTAAAACTTGTTTGATCATGCTTGCATTTGATGTAATTTGTAACGGATCATCCTCGTTACACACACGAATGCCTCCATAAATGCCCCAGTCTCATCCAACATATCACACATTGGGATGATCTAATCAGTGCACAAACTCCGAAGCACCGGTGGGGATGGAAATGAATGTGTTGCAAATACAAGCTATAAATATGCCTTTCGTGGGTGTTTTCTTCATTTGGAAATATTTCCAGGACAGCGGATTATTCCGGATTTCCACTGCCGATAGATGTAATAAGGTGGCAATCTGCTCGCGGTACTTACTATTTTTCAAATTTATCTGAGTAGGCTTGACTTGGAATTCTCTAGATCAAGATAAAAGTATAATTAAAGGACCCCTTTACACATCTCACGAGCATTGGACGTATGTTCAAAGTTAGTTGTATATCCTTTACAGGACGTCGCATCAATCCCATCATGTTTTATTGTTCGTGATTTACTAGGCAAGTTTACATTCGGTAGTTTGCCATAGCCGTCTCCGTGGCAAAGGCGTTACGGACGTGGTTCGTAATTCTGCTTACTTGCGTTCGAAACACAGCCGCGACCGGTTTGGCAGCAGACCGTGTCGCGCTGGGTTTTAACGTCATAGTATGTGAGCCGGTCGTTCAGAAAGCAATGGCAAAATACTGAACGTAAAACTTGCCAAGTTATCAACAACAGCAATGATGGTGTTGACACCGATGTCCTGTAAATAGGATATGCACACAAACAAAATGTGTGCCATGGCTTTCTGAGTGACCGATGCTGTTACCTTCGTTACAAATCAACACAGGACCGTCTGCTTCCAAATCGCTTGCAGTCGATTTAATATGCGGAAGGCGGTTATACGGATCGTGTTTGCTACTCCTTTGCCACAAACAGCGGCTGACATATATTGCTAGCCAAATATTGTATAGATCAATCGGCACTCTACTTGTAAATAACAAGTAAAGGACTTGCACACATACTGAGGCCCACCGGGGTAACGTTGCTGGACCCATAGTTTTATAGACCAGACCAGTCGGTGTTCACTGGCTGATGTAATCAGTATCGTCCCGGCCGCATTAATTTCCCACGACATTACCAGGTACATATTTTAGCAGTATTAGCTCGGGAGTCCAGGTTAATTATATAGAACCACTTAGATGGGGATTCAAACCCGTGACCTCGAAGCTCCTACTCGTGGTCCCGTTGGCAGTATTTACTTCCCGGAACACTTCCTGGTGCTCATTATAAGTTTCGTCAACCTGCGCGCCCGGGTCAATTCACACAAAACCACCTACATAGAGATTCGAATACAGGCCACAGGGTCGGCAGGCAAGAGAGCTACACATTGCGACAAAATGGGTCCCAATTTACATTCGGTATTTGCTATGTTTTCAGGTCTGTCGGAGAAATTTGCCACCACTAATTCAAGATAACTGGGGACTGACGTAAATGCATGTCCTTTTACAGAACACTGCGATGACCCTCTGCATTTATTGACTTTTTGTGATTTTCTAGGCAGTTTTAACACAGCCGTTTGCCATCGCTTTCTGAACGACAGACGCCTCATACCATCAGTCAGCAGGGCCGAATTGATATGATCGCGTGTTCTTAAACATCCGGTGTGTTGATGCCGAGGTAAGCGGTTCAACCCCTACACCAAACAGTTGGACTAAAATGTTGACCTATCGCCCTGGACTTGGGGACGTAAATTACAAGTATCTCTGAAGTCGGAGTGGGTTCGCCTAATGGCGAGGGACACTGTTAACAGGGAAAATTCAGTCCAGAACTATTAACAGTAGTGAGTAGTGGTCAAAGCGAGCGAGCGTCAATAAAAAAAAAAAAAACATTAAAATCAACGCAAAGCTTTCAAATCGCCGGCAGCTGATTTCAAAACCTCGACTCGGTATTTTGGGGGTTGTGAAACGCAGTTCTACCCTCTCATAAGCCACTGGGCCGGTTAACGGGTGATTATGACTTCGAATTACTTAGTCTGTTAAAAAAAATCCATAGTTCTTTTCCTTGACTGTTTTGTTTAGTTTTTGTTTTTAAGTTAAAATCGGACACCGTAGTTCTGAACCACTCAGTCGCCTTATTTTCCCATTACAGTGAGCAATGGTCAAGCGATAGTTGAAGAGGTCAAGTTCCGGTAGGGACAGTAGCAGACGTATGGTCGACTCGGTACCGTTGTCCGTCAACGCAAGGAGCATAACGATGGTACCGGATATTTGGAGTGGTCTGTGGGGAGGAAGGAAATGAGCTGGTCGTCCCACAGTATAATGCTGGTGGTGACCTAAAATATGTGACGGGCTAACCTTTCACTCGCCAGCAGCAATACCTGCCTTGGGATTACCTTGACCTTACCACTGCCACATTTTACTAGGTGTGTCAGAAGGTCACTCTTAGTATATCGTGTGCCATTTAAGAGATTTCAAAATCGCCTGACACTCATTTAAAGCATGTTAGTTAGTTAGTTAGTTAGTTAGTTAGTTAGTTAGTTAGTTAGTTAGTTGGTTGGTTGGTTGGTTGGTTGGTTAGGCTCCAGGCTCTGCCTCTGTCACTGCCTCTGTCTTTGCCTCTGCCTCTTATTCCACTGATCTTTCCAGTCGTCACGATGGTCCCAAATACCTATCTTCTCTTTTAGTGTGCACACTTGAGAAGATTGACATATGCAAAGAGTGAGTCAGAGTGCCGAATAGAAATACAAGCTTGTGTGAATCACACTGGGCCGTAAGTGTAGGGAGTGGCCGGCGTGTGCAACATAAGTATAAATTAAGCAATTAATTCATGACTACTCTCGTCCTGGCGATGTAATTATTTATACGGATAGCTCTGTGTTAAGAGGTAAACAAAGTGCTTGGGATTCATCGCAAAAGCTAATGGCTGATGTATAGTAAAGGGAAGCTTGGCGTATGACACCACAACCTCAAGTCTGAAAACGGAGGTTGAGGCTGTTACTGTAGCTCTCCGCTGGTTGGAGAACAAACTGTATACGCATGCTGGCAAAGGTGAAGACTGACATGCTTCGTACTGAACGGCTTGCATCAATTCAGAGGTCGCCGATTGTGAGCATTCGCTGGATCTTTGCTCCAGGACACTCTGAGGTGATTGGAAATGAACAGGCAGACATATTGGCTGGTGTCGCATCTTTAAGGGGCGATTTGATGCATGATAAGGCGGGTGTGGTGAAAGGCCTCTGTGAGCATGTGAATAATGCAGATGAATAGATAGACTATGATGGTCTGGAGAAACTGCAACAGCAAGGCGTGGTCAGGGGATCCGGTAGAAAGTCGTCACCCAGAGGTAAAGAAAGACGGACATAAAATCATATTGTAACCGCATCATTAGTATTGGAACTCTTTACTCGCTGTTGAATATAAGGTCTTAGCGATTAGGGGAATACCTCGAGTGAAATTATGTCGGTTCTGGACTCAACTATACTCATCTATTTTATAGACGAAAGAATACTGTCTCTTTCTTGCAGTTGTGTATAATGTTCTACTTTCATTACTCAATTCGAGGCACTCGTACGTTAGTCTAGTCGTCTTAAAGTGTTCGCAAGTATTCATCTCTGAAACAGTATGTGCCGTGCCTGGAAACTATTCTTAATTTAGACATTAACTGTCCATGATTCACTGCCACACAGCAGAAGAGGGTTGATATACAATTTGATTACTCTCTTCCTGACATCAGTGAGGAGTTTTAGTGGTGAAATGGTTACACCGGCTTCTCTCGCTCCGACGTTTGTGGGTACGATTACCGGCTATGAAGCCTGATTCAGGGCAGTTTCCTCGTATACTCTTGGGAGTCGACGCTCGAACTACAGAGTTCGTGCTCTCCGCGGAAAGAGACCGAGCCATATAGGTCTTGCCTTTTAAACATTGTTTTTTAGACATTCAATGAAAGAGTCCTATGTATTATTTGAGATACTTATTATCTTCAGAAATGCAGCTTTTGTCTGGCCTAGTCTGCTGTTAATATATGTCATGCATCTTCCATCTGATGTTATGATTTCCCCCAAAACAGTTGAATTTATTGATTTTGTTAAGAATTTCTCCTCCTATTGTAATATCACATGTGGTGTTACCTCTTCCTATGATATAACCATTATTTCTGTTTGTTTGTTCGTTTGTTTGTTTGTTTGTTTGTTTGTTTGTTTCATATTCAAGTTACGGTCCTGTTCTTGTAATCCCTATTACCATAATAGCAAAAGTTCAGCCTGTTGCCGAGAGGGCTTTTTTTAAATATATATTTCGCTCGCTCGCCTTGACCTCAAGCGTAGTCCATACACACTACTTATAGTAGCACGGGAATTAATTTTGCTTGTGGATTAGCTTTCCCTATTACTAATGTCCCTCGCCATCAGGCGAACCCACTCCGACTTCAGAGGTACTTGTATATTACGTCCCCAAGTCAAGGGTGAGCCGCGAGGTGTAATGGCGTTCGCACTTAAACTTCCGATGATCTGTCGGTTGGGTAGTGGATTCATCACACACACACACACACACTCACACACACACACACACACACACACACACACACACACACACACACACTTTGACGTCTCGTTTAGAAAACAATGGCAAGCTACTCAAGGTAAAATGTCCTAGATGTTCAGCTTATGGTTTGATAGCAACTTCGTTAGAAGGACATGCACATTGTTATTATTACTGCAATGTTCAACAGCTTTTGCAGATCTATCAATCTTGTTTAATCTGCATAGCACAGATTGTTTATATTATAACCCTAAAACATTGATTGAACTCCAGATCAGATTGTTTATATTATAACCTCTAAGCTCATTAACTTAACACTTTATCAGATTGTGTAATATCATATCCTCCAAGTGAGTCTTTTAACTCCACATAAAACTAATTTTAATGACAAATAAACATATTATTAGAAAAGAAGGGTTTGAATATCGAACACACTTATAAAAGATTACACAATTTATTGTCTGGTATATTTCGCTGGTAAAATCTCTGGTAAAATCTCGTCAGCATAAAATTCACACAAGATAAACGAAAAAAAACATTAAAATTGTCCCTAACAGTTTCCTGTTATGAGACTGCGATGTGATAGCGACATAACATTTTGTATGTCTAGAGCAAGGAGGAAGAGGAGTCAGTCTTTCCCTCACGTGGCGAGCGTCGAGCCCAGGCGCCGATACCCGCGTCGACCGTACTCATGTTGTTACCAGCAGAAATCGTTATTGACTTCGCTAGAAAATAAAAGACTGAAATTCCCACCAACATAAACTTAAAAAAACGAGATAAATCCCTCAAACTGATATATACCAACACAGAAGATGTAAGATTCTTCCAATGTTTTGATGATTTACGAAATGACCGAATTCTCCTCCGTGTTATCAGCTTTCAAAATTCGACAGCAAGCACTTCTACTTTCTCCACAACTGTCGGCTCCGACCTTTCAATATTTCTATGTTTAAGTTCATCGATTAGTATCAACTGAGCTATTTTATCCCCTCAAATCTGTGATTCTCGGCTATGTGAAGAGCTCTTGACCCAATACTTCGGAGAAGCGAGGCAATGCCGGCGACTAATAAGACTCTTGGAGAGGGAGATCTCTGGGTTGATGTGAAAAGTATGGACGTTCTTGAGAAGGTACAGAGTAAATTACCTAGCAATGGTGGTCGGAGAGTGGGCGGCCCGCTGTGCTTTGTGGTAGTGGAGTGCGGAAGTTTGGGAGATGGGGGACATAATGAGATCAGAAACGGAAATTATGATAGCATAAATTTAACAACTTGCCTTTCTATCTAAGTTGTGTGTGTAATTTAAGGAAAATCGGTTACGCGTAAACGCATTAAAAATGCGTTGGGTGGTTTATAAAAAGGAGATGGTTTACTATTGTTGCTGCTAACCTAGGTAACAATTAGGGAACCCTTTTTAGGCCACTAAGACAGTTCGTATATAAACATGCATGTATTGTTTGGCGCCCATAAATGTAGAAGAAATAAGTTAGAGGCTTGATGAAGCATTCATCATCATCAAGTGCTGGCGTAGGTGTTCACGGCTGTCCACAGATCGCGGTCTTTGGTGTTCCGGATCAACTCTGCTGATAATATTCCTCCATGCCAGCGTCTCAATCCACCCAGCATCATTTCTCTTGGTCTGCCTCTGCCTCTCTTCCCCTAGATCAGTGATTCTCAACCTTTTTTTGCCCATGCCACCCTTCACCATATTTTGAGAACGTCATTCTCCCCCCCCCCCTCCTTTCGTATATCCTACCTAAATGTTTTGCCCGTGCCCCTCTTCACCATATTTTCAGAACGTCATTCACCCACCCCCCCCCCCCCTTTTCGTATTTCCTACCTAAAAATCCCCCCCCCTCCTACACAGTATACGTAATAATGGAGGCACATACTAAAACAAGTCTAGACGTCCACATAAAATGTGATTTGTGGGTCTACTTACTTTATAAAATGAATTTCAGAAGGGTGAGACGTACACAACCGTAAAGTATGAAGGGAGAAACAATATCAAGTAATCGGTTCTTGTATTAACGCGATCTTGAAATAATCTTCATTCCCCACCCCCTGGAAACCCTAAAATTCCCCCCTGAGGGGGGGGGGGAGAATTCCCCACCGGTTGAGAACCACTGCCCTAGATCTTTCCAGTTGTCACGATGCCCTTTAATGCCTCTCTTCTCATCACATGACCGAAGAAAGCTGTTTGTCTCTTTCTTATTGTTGTATATAATGTTGTATGGAAGCATTAGACAACATAAAAATAGAAAGTTACAGCTACCGACCGGAATTCGAACCTGTCACCTCCATATGACGACAGGGCCTCGCTGCAGGGACAAATGTACTTCGACGCATGACCAGCCAGACACTTCTAAAAAATGTCTTCATTAGTCAGGTATATCCTCCACATGAACCCATAGCTATTGAATATGGACAGAATGTTTATCTAACCATTAGAAAAACACCACATGTCTCACTCTTTATGCATTCGTGCGTTTATTTTATCTACGCTGGTTTAATATAAAATTCTGAGACCTATGGTGTCTAGTTGCTGATGTGTCTAAGTACATTTGTTGCTGCGGCGAGGCGATGTCGTTATTTGTAGGTGACAGGTTCGAATCCCGGTCCGTAACTATAGGTTTCAATTTTCATGTTGTCTAATGCGACCTCAAGTTTCCATTTCTTTCTACTACTTCTATGCGTGCCAACCAATACGCGTGTGTTAGTCTGGGTGCTCGGTTCTCACTCTTGTGTTCGCCACGATAATTAATGTGTTCACTGAAAAGTCTGCGATGTGTTCATTGAAAACTCTGCGATGTGTTCATTGAAAAGACTGTAATGTGTTCATTGAAAAGTCTGCTGTGTCAAACTGTTTTGCTGGTCATAGATACCAGTATTGTATGCTGTAATTTAATTAATATATTTGGTCATGTGCTATTGTAGTGTAGAGCACACTTCGACCTACCCACACCCCCCCCTCCCCATCTACCTATCTACCTACCTGTCGATCGATCTGTGTATTTGTCTGTCTGTCTGTCTGTCTTGTCTGTCGGTCGGCCGGTCGATCGGTCTGTCTGTCTGTCTGTCTGTCTGTCTGTCTGTCTGTCTGTTTGTCTGTCTGTTTGTCTGTCTGCCTGTCTCTTCATCATCATGTGTAATGGCGATAAGCGTGGGCGGTCGTGTTTCGCCATCTTACATGATCACCAGAGTCGTGAATCAGCTCTGTGATCTTGTCTCGATCATGCCACGTGGTCAAGCCATCCAGATATTTACTTCTCTGCATTCCCCTTGTTCTTGGCCCCTCAATCCTACCAGTTGTCTCGAAGTGCTCTGTTTATTTCTTCTCATAACGCGCTCAGAAAATGTTGACTGTCTACGTCTAATTTCTCAAATCAGTTTATGATTTTCATTTGCTTCTTGTAGGACTTGTTCCTTGGGTTTTCTATACGTCCATGGTATTCTTTGTATTTCCCACAGAAACCACATATCCACTGCCATTCGATGTTTCTCAGCTTGTTTGCTCATTGTCCTCGTTTCACACTCATAAAAAGTATGTAGCACTTCAACACTATTGTTCTCGTTGCAATTGGCATCTTTTTATTGGTCAGCATCTTTTCCATCTTGCAAACGGCTACATTTGCCATAACGATTATTGTTCTCATCTTGTCAAGACATCTCCCCTCTTCTCCCCCCCCCCCCCCCCACCCCAATTAAATGTGACGACTGTTCCGGGATGATTTTGCCGATTTATTTGTTTTAGAATATTCCCATTTACCTGTATATTACATTGTGGTATTTCTTTCTTCCCCGTGACGCCCATAATCTGTGTTTTCTTACAAATTAATTCTAACCCTATGTATTCACCGAGTATAACAACCGCATCTACTACATGTTGCAGATCCTGTTCATTGTCTGCAAGTAATATTGTATCCCCCGCATATCTAATGTTATTGATTGATTTGTGCCAAACTGACACGTTCAGATGTGGCTGGTTAACGGAGAAAAACACAGCGATATTTCAGTCCTCTGAGTTGTGCCGGCCCGGCTGGATCGTGGAAACAGAAGTTGTGGGAAGTTTTCCATGTGTTGATCTGTGGGCAGCCTGTCTTTGTAAAACCGAGTGGTTAATGACTAATGTCAGAGCGCTCCTGGGTGTATGCGAGTGTCACGATTCTTGGTTGATGTGGTGTTACAGTTGTTGGCGTCTGCCTCTCATGTTAAGGTGTTTTATAGTCGTCAGTATTAAAGTTCTTTATGTGAACGTGTAACATCTAATGTCAAGGTGTCTCGCTTTTGTTAATTGTCACGTTCTACTCAACTTAAGTTTGTGGGCATCTGATTGTGGTACTTAGTGTACTCTATAAACTTGGCCTAGAGGGCATATGTCTGGTTATGTGTTAGGGATTATCCATTGTTGATGTTTCATGGCATTGGTATTTGGTTTTATGATTTAATGTTTGTATGAACATCAGTTGTCCCTGAAGCAGGAGTTGATTTGATAAATAAACAACTTTTTGTGATAATCTTGATTTGTTTGTTTAATCTGTACGTTTACTCTGAACACTCACTGTTGCTGTCACAGCCTAATAGTCCTACCCATTGTTCTGGGTTTTGTCATAAAAGTTCTTGTCCCTGTCTCGGAAACCCTAGACATAATTTTCATCCTTATTCCTGTCCCCTTTATTGTGAGTTGGGGAAGGTTAGAGGATTTCTATCTTTTCACGCTTTATCTCCTCTTTGGTACGAACGTAGCCAACGTTGCGCTCTCTACCTCATATCACCGTAAAATAGCATCTGTTGTCACCTGGACTTCATGATGTTATGTCCTCAAACGGTGAATCGTGTCCTCAAACGGTGAATCGTTTCATATCTTCTAAATGTCAAACAAATATTTTCACTGTATATGGAAAGAAAACAGATCTGGATACATTACACATCTCTTTCACACACCTCTCTTATAGGCTGATATTGACTTACTGCATTATCGATATTTGCCTCTCTCTCTCTCTCTCTCTCTCTCTCTCTCTCTCTCTCTCTCTCTCTCTATCTCTCTCTATCTATATATCTCCATCTCTATCTCTCTCTCTCTCTCTCTCTATATATATATATATATATATATATATATATATATATATAGTGAGAGAGAGATAGAGGTATAGATAGATAGATAGATAGATAGATAGATAGATAGATAGATAGATAGATAGATAGATAGATAGATAGATAGATAGATAGATAGATAGATAGATAGATAGATAGATAGATAGATAGATAGATAGATAGATAGATAGATAGATAGATAGATAGATAGATAGATAGATAGATAGATAGATAGATAGATAGATAGATAGATAGATAGATAGATAGATAGATAGATAGATAGATAGATAGATAGATAGATAGATAGATAGATAGATAGATAGATAGATAGATAGATAGATAGATAGATAGATAGATAGATAGATAGATAGATAGATAGATAGATAGATAGATAGATAGATAGATAGATAGATAGATAGATAGATAGATAGATAGATAGATAGATAGATAGATAGATAGATAGATAGATAGATAGATAGATAGATAGATAGATAGATAGATAGATAGATAGATAGATAGATAGATAGATAGATAGATAGATAGATAGATAGATAGATAGATAGATAGATAGATAGATAGATAGATAGATAGATAGATAGATAGATAGATAGATAGATAGATAGATAGATAGATAGATAGATAGATAGATAGATAGATAGATAGATAGATAGATAGATAGATAGATAGATAGATAGATAGATAGATAGATAGATAGATAGATAGATAGATAGATAGATAGATAGATAGATAGATAGATAGATAGATAGATAGATAGATAGATAGATAGATAGATAGATAGATAGATAGATAGATAGAACAAACTTTACTTTCAAAGGGTTAAGAATTGGGCACGCAGGCCCGTCTAACATTCTGCCCTTCTATCACTCTCTTCCATACATTATTTCATTCACACGTCATTCAAGGCTAACAGAGAACAGCAACAATATAAAACTTATGCATTATAAAAGCATTGGCAAAATGCGAACATCAAAACTACACGATACAGTAACATTAGATAATGGTCAGACACTTATTAGCCATGTGGAATATACTGGCCTACCAAAAGGGGACTGGCTGTTATACTAGGGTTTTGTTATTATTATTATTATCACTATTATTATGGGGGAAGGTAATCCGTACTGAGATAGTGTTCGAGTAATTTGCGATTATATGAATAAGGATTGGTGATGTCTTTTATTTCTTGTGGAAGATTGTTCCACAGCTGAGCTGCAGAGTACGTTAAGCTTGTTTTGTATAAGTCAATCCTAGGCTTCGGAATGTGTAATATATTTAAACGTTTACTGTGTCTAGCATTATATTTAAACAATGGCCAAAGGTAATTTGGGGCATTCCGATGCAAGATTTTGTGAATTAGTTTAGCTTTATTGAAAAGCAGGCGTTTGCGGAGTGGTAGCAACTGAAGGCGTTTATACAGGCTGGGATTGTCAGATAGATAGATAGATAGATAGATAGATAGATAGATAGATAGATAGATAGATAGATAGATAGATAGATAGATAGATAGATAGATAGATAGATAGATAGATAGATAGATAGATAGATAGAAAGATAGATAGATAGAGATAGAGAGAGAGAGAGAAAGAGAGAGAGAGAGAGAGAGAGAGAGGCTGGCCGAGTGGCTAGAACGCCGGATTCTCCTCCGGGAGACCTAGGTTCGAATCCTCGGTAAGGTGTGGGATTTTATTTTCTGTCGGGGGCAAAAAAGAAAATCCTAACCTGCACAGTTCGCGGCGACTGCACTAGCCAGGTGGCCTTAATTCCTAGGGCTCAAAGACTCCCCTGCCACGCACCGCAAGGTCCTTTGTTGGCAGTAAATGGCAAATGGCATATATATAAGGGACGTTCATTTGAAATCCGTTCGTGCCGCACCGCGTGTAATTGCGTACGTTCAACATGATCATGTCATAGTCATGTGATAGGTACTGACCAATGAATAAAAGAGCACGTGCTTATCGTCCCATGACGCATAGTTTCCGTTTCTGACCGTTGAGAAAATGGCCGGGTTGATCCAAAATCCGTTCAAAGAAGCTCAAATAGCGGTGATTCAGTTTCTTTCATTTGAAGGATGTTGACCAGTAGACATTCATCGAAGAATGAACGCAGCGTACGGTAAAAAATGTTTGTCGAAGACAACAGTGACAGATTGGGCACGAATGTTTCGGAAAGGACGTCAGTTCATGTCAGATCTTCGATGGCGAGGTCAAGCGCATATTGTTGCAACAGAAAGAAACCATCGCCAAAATCGATGCAGCAGTACAGATGAACCGTTGCCGAAGCATACGTTCGCTAGAGAAAGAATTTGATGTGTAAACCGGGACAATTCAAACGGTCGTTTGTAAGAAATTGCAATATCGGAAGGTGTGTTCTCAGTGGTTACCTCGGATGTTGACCGACCACCAAAAAGAGGAACGCATGGGCTGGTGGTGGAACCACTTGCTGCGTTACAGAGTTGAGGGTGATGCATTTCTCCTCCGCATAGTGGCAGGCGATGATCATGGTATCACCATTTTGAGCCGAGCAGCAAAAGAGAGAGCATGCAATGGAAGCATGCTGGATCATCAAAAGCCAAAACATTCAAGTTACCGGTTTCCGCTGGTAAGGTTATGCTGAGCGCATTTTTTTACCATGAAGGGCTATTGTTGGTCGACTTTAAAGAACCCGGTGTCAACATCAACTCTACCCACTACTTGCAAACACTAGTCAAGCTGCAAAAATGCCATCAAGAATAAACGACCCGGCATGCTTTCTCGCGGTGTGATTTTGTTGCACGATAATGCTCGTCCACATGTCGCAAAGATTGTGCAGGAAGCATTAGCAAGGAGGAAATGGGCAATTCTGCAACATCCAGCCTATTGTCCTGATTTGTCACCATGCGATTTTCATTTGTTCGGACCTCTAAAAAAAGCTCTCAAGGAGCATCGATTTCACACAGATGCAGATGTAATGAACGCGGTAAACACTTGGTTCAGTGAGCAACCACAATCCATTTTTGAGGACGACATTCGCCACCTACCTAAGCAATGGGATGCTTGCCTGAATACCTACGGCGACTTCTTCTGACCAACCCATGGTGCATAATTCATTCAAAATGAATGCTTTGTTTAATTTTACCACACATGTTAATGTTTCGTTCATGCTTTTGTAATAAACCATTAGAAGGGGTTTCAAATGAACGTCCTTATATATGTGTGTGTGTATGTGTGTGTGTGTGTGTGTGTGTGTGTGTGTGTGTGTGTGTCTACTTAAATGTTCGATTTTATGTCTGTATCCAGTTCTGCCATCCTGTCTAGCTGTCTATCCATCTATTCACGTATCAAATTGTCTAATAACTTTTTTCTTTGTCTGTTTATGTAGCTGTGCCTTTCTGTCTCTTTAATTCGTTACATGTCATTCTATCAATCCATCTCAGTGTGTATCGATTTCTTCTCTTTTTGTGCATTTGTCATCTACAGCTATCAGTTCCACTTTTCCTCTAAGTGCTTGCAGTGTACAACTGCGAGTACCTTTTTCTGTTGTGCTATTGATTTTCTTATTTCAAATCCCATAAATAATGCTTTATTACTGTTATCGATAAGCTTTGCAGAAAAGCAAAGTCCCCCCCCCCCCCACTCTCTCCGTCTGTGCCTCTCTCTCTCTCTCTCTCTCTCTCTCTCTCTCTCTCTCTCTCTCTCTCTCTGTCTCCCCTTCCCTTTTCTCTCTCTGTCTCAATGTCTTTCTCTCTGCCCCTCTCTGCCTCTGTCTAAGTGTGTGTGTGTGTGTGTGTGTGTGTGTGTGTGTGTGTGTGTGTGTGTGTGTGTGTAAGAAAAATGAGAGAGTTGAATTGCATCACTATTTTTTATGCTACGCTATGTTTATGTACAATTTTTTCTCAATTTTTATTTTACAATTTTTGTGAGAATGCTCACGACAGTCGTCAGTGTATGTATGTGTGTGTGTGTGTGTGTGTGTGTGTGTGTGTGTGTGTGTGTGTGTGTGTGTGTGTGTGTGTGTAAAGTGTGGGAGTTTGTGCATACTAGTTTAAATGATTATGTAAGGCATCATGTCTAGATGTGAGAAAGTGTGTGTAGGGGACGTATGTGTGAGGGGGATGCGTGTGTAATGGATGTATGTGTGGAGGGAGTGTGTGTAGGGGGTGTGTGTGGGGATTAGGGGATGGGTGGGGATTAGGGGATGGGTGGGTGGGTAATGTGTGTGTGGGTTGGGGATGCGGGTGTGAGTGAGGGATGTGCGGTAGGTGGGGATTTATGAGTGGGTGGGGAGATGTGTGGGGGATGTGTGGGTGGGTGGTGTGTGGTGGGTGGGGGATGTGTGTGGGTGAAGGATGTGTGTGTGTGGGGGGGGGGGATGGATGGTAGGAAGTGTGTGGGCGTTGGTGGGTGGGAAGTTGTGTGGGTTTGTGGGTGGGGAATGTGTGTGTGAGTAGGTGGGTGCACGGTGTGAGCGGTTGGAAGATGAGTGTTTGGCTGGGTGGTTGGAGGTGTGTGGATATGGGTGGGTGGATGTGTGTGGGCTGGGGGATGGGTGTGTATGCGGGGAGATGTATGTGTGGGGGATGTGTGTTAATAGGCAAGGGTTGGTTGGTGGGTGTTTGGGTGGGGTGTGTGTGGGTGAGTGGGGTGTGTGGGTGGGGTGTATGTGGGTGAGTGAGGGATGTGTATGACTGAGTGAGACTTGTGTGGGTGGGTAGGTGGGCATGTGGGATGTTGGGGTGGTGGGGTGTGTGTGGGTGGGGGGTTGTGTGGGTTGGTGGGTGGGGAATGTGTATGTGGATGGGTGGGTGGGTGGGTATGGGGTGTGTGTGTGTGGTTGGGGGATGAGTGTTTGGCTGAGTTGTTGGAGGTGGGTGTGTGTAGGCTGGGGGATGGATGTGTCGTGGGGAGATGTGTGTGTGGGGAGATTGTGTTAACAGGGAAGGAAGGATTGGTGGGTGTTTGGGTGGGGGTGTGTGTGGATGAGTGTGTGTGTGTGTGGGTGTGGGAGGTCTGTAAGGCTGGGTGAGGCTTGTGTGGGTGGCTGGGGTAAGTATGTGGGAGACTGGGGTGGGTGGGGTGTGTGCTGGTGGGGGATATGTGTTGGTGGGTGAGGTGTGGGTGGGTGGGTGGGTGGGGGATGTATGTGGGTGGATGGGAATGTGTGTGGGTGGGTTTGGGTGTATGTGCGTGGAAAGATGTTGTATGGGTGGGTGAGGGATGTGTCTCATAACATTGTAATATGCATTGTTTATGTTTACAACATTCATTCGACAATGTATTTTCCTATGTGAACACATTATGCACTATTGATGAATAAAAGATGAGTGATTGGAAGGGCCGAATGTAAGACGGGCTTGCGTGCCCAATTTGTAACCTTTTTAAATTAAAGTTGAATAGAAATTGATTTGAAATTGAATTGTCTCTGCCTCTCTTTCCCCTCTCTCTTCGTCTCTTGCCTCTTTCCCTCTCTGTGTCTTCCTTCCCTTCTCAAAGACACCACCAATCATTACACATATAGTCGCAACCTGTTTGAACACTACCTCAGTACAAACTACATGCCCCCTTAAAAAAAAAAAAAAAACAATAATAATGGAAAATTATCTCAGACAACTAGCCAATAAATATTCCCATATGTAAGGTACGTTACTCCTTCCTTGGGTATTTATAATGCCCAAGTTAAACATTGCCTCAATGAGTCATGTATTATAATTTTTCTTGCGTTTTAATGCTTATTGTCCTTTTGTTGTCTAAGATTAGCTTCATAAGTGATGTTGAATGAAATAATGTATGAGAGGGAATAGAGAAGAAGGGCAGAATGTCAGACGGGCCTGCGTGCCCAATTCTTAATCATTTGAAAATAAAGTTCGTTCGCTCGTTCGTTCTCTCTCTCTCTCTCTCTCTCTCTCTCTCTCTCTCTCTCTCTCTCTCTCTCTCTCAATGTCTTTCTCTCTGCCACTCTCTTTGCCTCTTTCTCCGTCTCTCTGCCTCTTTCTCTCTATGTCTCCTCTCTCTCTCTCTGACTCCCTTCTCTTCTCTCTGTCTTAATGTATTTTTCTCTGTCTCTCTCTGTATTTCTCCCCCCTCTCTCTCCGTCTCTCTGCCTCTTTCTCTCTGTCTCCCTTCCCTTCTCTCTGCCTCGCTGCCTCTCTCTGCCTCTCTCTACGTCTCTCTTTCCCCTCTCCATGCCTCTTTCTCTCTCTGTCTTCCTTATCTTATCTCTTTTTCTCTCTGACTCTTTCTGACTCTCCCTATGTTCTCTCTCTCTCTCTCTCTCTCTCTCTCTCTCTCTCTCTCTCTCTGATTCCCTTCTCTTATCTCTCTGTCTCAATGTCATTGTCTCTGCCTCTCTCTCCTCTCTCTACGTCCCTCTGCCTCTCTCTCTCTGTCCCCCTTCCCTTCTCTATCTGTCTCAATGTCTTCCTCTCTGCCTCTTTCTTCCTCTTGTTCTCTGTTTCTCTGCTATTTTCACTGCCTTTGTCTCTGCAACTCTTTCTGTCTCTGCCTCCCCTTATCTTCCCTCTTTCCGCTGCCACCCTCATATTCAATGTATCTCCACCTTTCCTTACCTCTCTCGTTCTCTCTCTCTCTCTCTCTCTCTCTCTTTCTCTCTCTGTCTCGCTGTCAATGTCCTTCTCTGTACCATATCGCTGCCTCTCTTTTCCTTACTCTCACTTCTCCCCTCTCTCCTTCTACCACTCACCCTTTCTCTCTCGCCCGCACCCTCCTCTCTCTTTCTCTCCCTGTCTCTCAACCACCTTCTGTCTCTCTCTCTCTCTCTCTCTCTCTCTCTCTTTATCTCTCTCTCTCTCTCTGTTTCTCTGCCTCTATCCCCTCTCTCTTTCCCATCTGTCTTTCTCCCTCCTCCTATCCGTTTTTCGCTAAAAGTGTCTTTTGTGTTTACCTCGCTGTGTCCATTCTCCCCTGTATTTACTCCCCCTTGACTCTTCTACATCAGATTTGTTTCACATCAATAAAACACAAATACAATAACACTCTGAGGCAATCAATACTCGGATTAATTGATTTGACATTACATGAATAACATTTTTTACACCGGCCTTCGACCCTTGCAAACAGACGAACAACGGGTGAATAATTGCGCGGCAAAAAAATCAGTATTCTTTCCCTTTAATAATGAGAGAATTCCATCCAATTAGACGTCACATGATTGGGTAATGAAGTATTTATAGATGCCGAGAGTAAAATCTGTGTGTTCTTTGTGTGTGCGTGCGTATATAGGGTCAAGGACGAGGCCATAACCTATCGTTGTCGGTTATGTTTTTTTTATTGGAAACAAAAGAGAAACAATAAACATTAGAAGATAATCACAACAAAAATGGAGAAACAATGAGCATACAAGATATTCCAAAACCATACTGGAAAATACGACTTTAAAACCTCAAAATTTGCCAACGGAAGACGGACAGAAATGACACTAAAATAACTACATTTGGGTGCAACTTAACGGCCATCCAATTCCAATGAGCTTATTTGTGTAGACTAGTCACACATGTGTTTACTTGGATGTGAGTGTTGGCCGAGAAAAAGTACGCTTATTTTCTCCAACTTCAACTCTGTCTATAAACAAGAAAGTGACTACACCATCAGAATGCACCGTCAAGTGACTATAGCCACTCAATTATAACAAACAGTAAGTTTCAATTTCAGTAGTTACTACCCGCTTTCTGTTTGAGCCGACAGTTGAACCCCAAACCCCACGTTATTCCAAGGGCTTCGGGAGGAGGAGCGTAACTGGGAGGGTACTAGTGCGAAAAAATGCAACCTAAAGACTAAATGCCAAGGTAGGGCAGACTAAGCCCTAAAATTTTGTCGGCAAATGGTCTAGGACGGAAGCTCCATCAGGCAGGCAGTTAGAGTATTGCTTTGCTGATCGGGAAGCTTCTGCAGCTTGTCTTGTTACAGACGTAATGGTGATACCTTTCCTCTGAAGTAAACTAGACCGACGGAGAGAGGGATCGTGCTGCATGGACAACACTTGGTATCCTAATTCTGCCGAGGATTTGTGCTACAGGGGGGTATGACTCCATGTTACAAACGATCGTCTGCCAAGTCGGCACGGTGCAAGCCAAGTTTTACATTCGGAGACTTGTTCCCTTACTTGAGCCGAGCAACACTAATTACCTGTCAATATCTTGTCTTCAAGCCGATGGATGTGAGTGTGTATATGTGTCCATGTGTCTGCGTATTTATGTATAAATAAATATTTATAAACTTGTGTGTGTTTGTAAGTGTGTGTGTATACATGTATATACGTGTGTTAGTGTCTGTATTTATGTGTATGTTTGTGTGTGTGTGTGTGAGAGAGAGAGAGAGAGAGAGAGAGAGAGAGAGAGAGAGAGAGAGAGAGAGAGAGAGTGCGTAGATATGGTCACAATAAACTTAAATTATCCCATAATTAATTATACAATTATAATATTGATTATACAATATAAAATGTATATTATATTTGTGGCATCTGGCAAGCCTTTGAAATAACTTATATAGAATCTCTTGACGGACTGTAAAGGCAGCATATAATCCCCCAGACGATCCTGAACTGAATAATGACTAAATAAATAGATATATGAAATGCAGAATTTCCACGAGGGGAAAAAGAACACACATGTTTAAAATAATAACAGAAGTTAAAGAGGGATGTATTTTATCACATCTAATACTCTAACAGACTAAATGCGGGATTATAACTACAACAGTGTCTACCACCAGAAATACACTTCAGTCGACTCTGAGGGTGTGCCCGAGGTCATTTCTGCAATAAGTACACTACTTATAGTGCTCTGGGCTGATATTTTAGTGTGAGGATTAGCTTTCTATGTCACCTGTGTCCCTCGCCATCGGGCATGATGACTTCCAACAATACTTGATTATTGTATTTTGATGTTATCTTTAGTTTACCTCTTTTATAATCCTCTATGTGTTATCATCAAAGCGCCCTGAGACCTGGACTAACTTGCTTCATAAGAGAAGTCATAAAGAAAAGAATGTGTTTTTTCCAGGAAAGTCATTGCACCCCAGTGATGTCGTGTGACTGATTAGTAATGGAGAATATGAGCATACCGTTATAACCCATATGTGAATGAATGACGGGTAAAATTGATCAATTTAACTTTCCATTCAAAGAGCTATATGGAGCAGACTAACTATTTCAGTATCGGGCAACTGGCTATGCTTGGGTAACTGTATGCTTGCCAGGGAGCCGGGGCAGGGTGATGGTTAGACGCTCGATGTCGGCGCGGTGGTGGTGGGATCGACCACTGTCGAGACGGATTCGAATTGTTTGATTGCAGTGGGAGTAGTATAATAATTCAGAAAGCATGACCGTTTTTGTGGATCTTATATATTATTACTAATTATCGATCCTGATCGACAAAGGGCGATAACTCCCTGTGCCACAAAGGGCGATAACTTCTTCTTTTTTTAAGTAGGCGTAGTAGTCAAGTGGTCAAGTAGTGGTCAAGTGACACCTTCAATTATAGGTACGTATAGCATACAACATTGTCGTATATTCTGAAGGGACTGGGTTCACTGCTGTGCCTCACCCATATTCTAATTTTAGAAGCTGGGCCCCATCCTCTTCCGCTATGTAAATAAACCAAGAATACGACCCATGATCATTTACAGACTCATTTTTGGTAGTTTTGTCTAGGAGTAAATGGTCCTCTTTTTTGGGGAAAAACAATGGACAAATAGATCTGACTATGCCCTTTTTCACCTGAATTATAATAGCTCTCGAACCCCTCATTCAATCTGTGAAAATGTCTAAAAGAAAGATTTCCTCAGGGTGAACCAGGTGCAAGGAAATATGGGTCATGAACAGTTTAAAAGATCCAGAGTCTCACTTTACTCTTGGGTTATTGAATTCATTTTTGAGCTAGTTTGTCAGATAATTAATTATTTCACAAACAATGAATCACATTGATGACTTGTCAACACAAATAAGACAGAGATGTCAACAGACAGGATGGACTGTAATGAAATGAGGAACTTCAATAACAGTGCATAAATTTATTGACTGGCCTGATTCTCTTTTGGCCTATTGATTGATCATTACACATTTAGGTACATCAGTTCATGGTGATAGTTACACATGTGCCAATGCAAATCATGATCAATAATCAGTCCATCAATAAACATAATAATCAAATGATCACAATGTCTGATAGAAAAGCATCTTAATGTGAGACTAAAGTTTTTCTGATAAATCCTAGTACTCTATAAAAAGGTATGTGTGTGTTGTCAACAGTCCTCTGGGTGGTTTTTGGGTGTAAACTGATGAAATGTCACCTATGAGTTGGCGGAGTGAGTGGAGCCTGGGTCCATCGACTGCTGGATCCCATTCAGTACTTGCCAAAGCTACTCTGAAGGCTTCTCATTCTCTGGTCAGGGCCTGAGGTCTCTTCCATCTCATGGTTTAGGACATCTTCTTTCATCTGCCTCCCTCTTCTGGTTTGGTTTCCACCGTGGACATCACTGTTTAAAATTTACAGAGGTATGTACTATCCTACCAAAGTAATTTTTGCAGCATGTCATAAGTATGAGAACAACATAACAGAAAGAATAAGATCAGAAGAAGTGTTGTTGTGTTAATTTGTGTGGGGTCAGACATCATTTCACTGCATGCACCTGTCATTAGTTGCTACATGCTGTATGCATTCTCTCAGTGTACTTTTGGTTCAGTGAGAAGGGTGCAATCAGACAGAGATAAGAGTGAGGATGTGTTGTTCCTTGGGTCATTGAAGTCAAGCAAATAATGCAAGATCAAGACAAGGACAAGAGGCATTTTTACAAACGACATACATTACATCTTCATCATCTCCTTCAGTGTTGCATGGTGTGTTTAAATGTTTATCTGTACCTCCCATATCAACCATTTATCTTCTTCTTCCCATTATCAATCATGTTCCTGTTCCTGTTGTGGTTGTGGTGTTGGGTGGAGTGCTGTGTTGAGTATTGTGTTGAGTTAACTTCTGTTGTGTGGGGTTTTCATAGTTTGTACCATTTCCCCCTCCATCATCAGCAGTTAATATGAGTTTAACTCATCAAGTGTGTTATTGTTATGCATGTCTGTCATACAGAATTTCTGATGTGCATTTGTTACCAAAGTAATCTATACAAGATCATGATAACAATCCATTAGTAAAAAGGTTATTACGTAAAGTACCTTTCCTAATTCCCTCCATCTCTTCATCTTATTTTTATTCTACCACTACTATCACCAGTGCTCATCACGTTCATTCTGTTGGTGATCACTAGTTGACAATATACCGAGGTTTTATTCACCTTGTGGTCTCGACAGATCAACCAGGCTGTCTATCACAATGGCGTCTTGTGAAGCGTAACCTGTTTCTAGGCAATGCGTTTAGTGAGTGCTTTGACTAATTAAAATCTGTCACACAAATACAATCAATTACTATCAACTACTATTATTTTAATGCGTAAAGAGGAAAGAAAAGATATAATCCATCTCTCAGCTCCTTAGATTGCAAATAGACAGAAATGTGTACGTTTTCAAATGAGGCAGTAGTTAATGTGCTCAAACTGACCTGTCTGCAGAAACAATTCAAAGTGATTTTTGATGTAATGCATTAAAGTGCGTTTGAATTTTCGCCTCAAACACTCTCCTGTGATAGATTGATGTAGTATGCACATAGTAAAGTCAATAGTTGTAGTGAAGAATATCAGAGTTTGCAGTTTTGAGAAAGTTTGAGATGTCGGTTTCGCCGGGGGAAAAGGCTCAGTGTAGCTAGAAGTGGCAGTCGTCAATTTTTACACTTCAGAGATTTATTTTATCACTAATACACTTAATTTTAACACACAACACTGGATACCTCCGCTGCACATGTCTGGGTATCACACTGATATGAGGATTGTCAAGCTTACATCAGGTCTTGAATCAAACTGCAGTCTTTGCACTCAGAAAGGACAGGTCTCACAAACTATCTGACCGGTTGTCAGGGCTGAAGAAGTAGTAGTGCGCGGGTTTTGAGAATAGCGACGCTCACTTAGGCCAAAAATAAAATCACGTGACCCTTTCCTACCACTCGTTTTATTAGTTGCAGACGCTGTAATTTTCTATTATTAGATGACATCCGTCTATCTAAAGTGTCAACTGGTGTTAGATTATAAATGGTGCTTTCAAGTGTGTGACTTCTCTAGTTCGTGGTGCGAAATTGTTGACGGCTGTATAATGATGGTTGGTGAATATGTCACAAACATTCAAAATAACAAACAAACGATTCAAGTAAGGAATATAATAATTTTAATAAACCATGTATCGACAAAGTTATAAATGTTTTTTTTTTGGGGGGGGGGGGGGGCGGCGAAGTGTGGGAAAATCTGGAAGGTAGTACCGGGAAGTTATACTTTTTTTGTTTGGGGGGGGGGGTGAAGTGTGAGAAAATCTCGCTCGGGTGTGACGGTGGTCGGTTCATAACAAAAGGAGGTGTATGAGGGGTGGAGAAATAGTCATTAAGTAATGGGTTGTAAAAACGTTGGTGAGTGGTGTGTTAAAATATTTTGAACTGTTAGCACATTGGCGGTGTACATTAGTAGGAATAGAAGGAATAGTTGTGGTGGCGATAGTAGTAATAGTGGGTATGGCTTAGTGAAATTAGTTGATAAGGGGTGGTTATTAGTGCTTTGTAGATGGTCGTAGTGGCTTATTCACTAGCATCACACGTGTTACAAATGAAACCTTAAAAAGTAAAGTAGTCGGTTGTAATGGATATGGTGTAGTGTCATTCAGCGTTAAGGGGTGGGTAGCAGGTAATAGTTGTCAAGTGGTGCTCAAGTATTAGTCAAGCAGTGGTCAAGTGGTAAAGTGAGGAAATTTTAGGGGAAAGTAGGTGTAGTGACATTGTGATGATCAAGGGGTGGTCATGTGGTGGTAAAATAGTGGTCAAGTAGTAGTCGAGTGATCAAGTGGTCGAGTGACTACTTAAATTGTAGAGGAAAGTAGGTGTAGTGAAAAGGTGATGATCAAAGGATCGTCAAGTAGTGGTAAAGCAGTGGTCAAGTGGTCGAGTGACCACTTAAATTGTGAAGGAAAGTAATGTAGTGACACGATAGTGGTTAAAGTGGTGGATGACGTGGTAAAGAGGTGGTCAAGTAGTGGTCAAGCAGTGGTCAAGTGGTCGAGTGACCAATTAAATTGTAGGGGGAGTACATGTAGTGACACGATGTTGATCAAGAAGTGGTCATGGGGTGGTCAAGTAGTGGTCAAGTTGTCGAGTTACCTCTTAAATTGTCGAGGAAAGTAGATGTTGTGGCATGGTGATGATCAAAGGGTGGTAAAGCGGTGGTCAAGTAGTGGTCAAGCTTTAGTCAAGTAGTCGAGTGACCTTTTAAATTGTAGGGTAAGGTACGTGTAGTGGCATGGCGATGGTTAAAGTGATCGCTGACGTGGTCAAATAGTGGTCGACCAGTGGTCAAACAGTGGTCAAGTGGTCGAGTAACCACTTAAATTGTCGAGGAATGTTCGTGTAGTGACATGGTGGTGGCTAAAATGCTTGATGGCATGGTCAAGTAGTGGTCAAGTGGTGGTAAAGTGAGGAAATTGTAGAGGAAAGTACGTGTAGTTACATGATGATGGATAAAGTGTTCATGACGTGGTCAAGTGGTTGTCAAGAGGTGGTCAAATAGTGGTTAAGCAGTGGTCAAGTGGTCGAGTGACAACATAAATTGTTGGGGAAAGTACGATTAGTTACATGGTAGTGGGCAAAGGGTAGTAAAACGACAGTAGTAATAGTAGTAGCAATAGTGGTAGTTGTAGCGACAACAATAGTAACGGTTGCGTTGGTAGAGATACAAGTCTCTTTATCGGCATGTGTAAAAGTCATACACACAAGAACAAAGACACAAGTACGGCCCATCACAAGAATAGACACACTATACACACACAGATACATACAAGTACAGAGACATTACAATAACAATAACACATACACACCACAAGAACAGTCAAATAAATACACACTGGAACACAAAGGTACAGGGACTGCGAACAGCACATCCTTCCCCGTGTTTTGTAAACAGGTGCGGATGTCCTAGAAAAATTTCTACCATTACTACTACTACTACCACAACAACCATAATATTATCCTAAGTTGGCGGGTCTCTGGCGTACGTCATCGGCACCATATGCAAAAGTCATTAAGTGGGCGAATGGTTGCTGGGAGACGTGATTCATTGGTTGCACGGGGGTCGGTTCATAACCATTAACACACACATGGTACGTCAGTGGGTGCGTACGAAAATGTCATCTCTATGTGTCTATATACGACACATATCTATATATTCCATGTTGATGAAAATCTCTTTAATAGGGATACGTTTACTGTTCCCTGGGAGGACACCTTTGATAAAGATAGTGTGATTAGAGAATTGGAGCTGGTGCTAGTAATATCTTTATGTGATGCGTTAATAGTGTACTTATTATATTAGTGATAATATGTTTCGTGACTTCCTTGTATCCTTGTGTGTCATTATAAAGTAAAACGTAACAGTGTACCTTGTGTATGTAACTATTAATTTAAAGTGGTAAAGCTCTGAAGTGTTTTTACACACAACTGTCATTGATCTATGAGAGACGCTGATATGCGGATTCCCCCATTTGGCTAACAAATTTTCCTACTCTTTATAAGTTAGGACGAATTATTTATAAGTTTGGTTGAAATATGGTTATGAACCGGCCACCGTAACACCCGCCCAAGTTTTTCTCACACTTCACCGACCAAAAAAAATGTATAACTTCCCGGTACTATCTTCCAGATGTTCCCACACTTCCCCGCCAAAAAAAAAAAAAAAAAAAAAAAAAAAAAAAAAAACATTTATAACTTTTTCTATACATCTTCTTCTTCAGCGTTCCGAGCCATTGAGGTTCTTTGCTGCAAATACAATCCGTCTCCATTCGTCTCTCTGGTGGACCTTCTCTTGCCAGTCGTTGATTCCAAGTGCTTGTAGGTCTGTACATGTATTATCTCTCCACCGTCTTCTTGGTCTACCTCGGGGTCTACGGCCATTTATTTCCTGAGTGTAAGCGAGTTTTGTTTCCCTATTATCTTCAATTCTTTCTATATGCCCCAGCCATTGTAGTCTATTAGCCTTCATGATACCAGTGATTAGCGGGGACTTAAACAGATCATAAATGTCTTTGTTACTTCTTCTTTTCCACTCTCCACTTTGTGTATCCCTAATGGGTCCAAAGATGCGTCTTAAAATTTTGTTCTCAAAGGTTTGTAACAAGGCTTCGTCTCCTTTCGTTGTACTCCAGGTTTCAGAGCCATACAGCACAACTGGTCTGATCAGTGTTTTGTATATTGTGATTTTGGTGTTACGAGATAGCGCCTTTGATTTTAGTAGATGTTGTAGTGCATAGTATATCTTATTTCCAGAGTTGATTCTAGTTTGTATTTCTTCCCTTATGATGTTGGAGCAGTTGAAGATCGTACCCAGGTATTTGTATGTTTCCGTTCTTTTAATGGTCATATTATCTATTTGTATGTGGCCAGAGTTTCTAGCCATTCCGTCTCTTGAAATTACCATATATTCTGTCTTATCTTGGTTGATAACCAGCCCCATCTGTTGGGCTTTTTCCTTTAAGTGAGTCAATATTTCCAATGTCTTTTGTTCACTTTCCCCTATAATATCTATATCATCTGCATAACCAAGCAGCTTGGATGTTCCTCCAATATCACATTCCTCCTTTACCTTCCTTACAACTTTCTCTAGAGCCACATTGAAGAGTAGCGGCGATAGTGCATCACCCTGTTTCAAGCCAGATGTTATTTGGAAGGGGTCTGATTTCCTGCCTTTATATGTTACTATATTATAAGTATCTTCCATGCATAGTCTGGTCATGTTGATTAACTTCCTTGGTATTCCAAATTCCTGCATAGCATTCCATAGACTATTCCTATGGACACTATCATAAGCCTTTTTAAAATCCACAAAAATGTTATGGAGATCTCTTTTATATTCCCAATGTTTCTCGGCTATTTGTCGTAAGATAAATATCTGATCTATTGTTGATCTGTTTTGTCTAAAACCCGCCTGGTAGTCACCTAATATGTCTTCTGAATATGGTTTTAGTCTATTTAGTAATACTGCGGATAGTATCTTATAGCTTGTGGACAGTAGTGATATTCCTCTATAATTTCCACATTGGAACTTGTCTCCTTTCTTAAAGATAGGTATCAATAATGACTCTTTCAAGTCATGGGGTAATTCTTCTGTCCTCCAGATTTTTATTATTAGTTCGTATAGCTTTAGATGTAATGCATGGCCACCTGCCTTTATAAATTCAGCAGCAATTCCATCAGTCCCAGTTGCCTTATTGTTTTTAAGTCGTGTGATTACATATAGGATTTCTTCAAATGTAGGTTCTTCAATTTGTGGTTCGCATGTTAGAACCTCTTCCTGTGAGAAAATGTTACTTGGAGCTTCACAATTTAGTAATTCAATAAAATATTCTTTCCATGTGTTGCACATTTCCTCATTGGTATTTATCATATTCCCATTTTTGTCTTTTAAACCATATGTGTTTTGTTGGTGCCCTCGTTTCATTGACTTCAGTTCTTTAAAAAATTTTCTGGATTCATTTTTCTGGTGATTAGTTTCCATATCTTTGATTATATTACTCATATATTCTCGCTTCTGCTGTCTGACTATTTTTGTAGCCTCTTTACATTCATTTCTATAATGCTCTTCCTTTTGGATGTTATTGATGTCATTTAACCATACATGTCTGGCATTCTTCTTCCTAATGACTGCTTCTTCACATTTTTGATTGAACCATCTGTTCTTTCTATGCGTGGTTAACACACCGAGACATTCTTCTGCGGTAGACTGAATTGTCTATTTTTCTATTGAAATTTTTCTATACATGGTTCATTAAAATTATTATATACCTTACTTGAATCGTTTGTTTGTTATTTTGAATGTTGTATGCTATACGTACCTATAATTGAAGGTGTCACTTGACCACTACTTGACCACTTGACTACTACGCCTTCTTAAAAAAAGAAGAATTTATCGCCCTTTGTGGATCAGGATCGATAATTAGAAATAATATATAAGATCCACAAAAACGATCATGCTTTCTGATTTACTATACTACTTCTGGGCTCCCAGCTCGGCCCAAAATAAAATGGGTTCCACTAAATATCTTGGGAAGTAAACGGGGTGGGCGTGATACCGATTACATCACCCACCCAGTGCTGATTGGTCTGTACAAATATGGGTCTAGCACCATGTGCCCGATGGGGTTTAAGGGGTGTAAATGGGATAATTTCTTACTTACCTTACTCTACACGTCTTCATTTATGGGCCTGTCCTGTGCACAATACCCCCATAATAAACTTTACTTACTTACTTTACGCGTCATCATTTATGAGGCTGGCCTGTGCACAATACCCCCATAATAAACTTTACTTACTTACTTTACGCGTCATCATTGATTGGCCTGTCCTGTGCACAATACCCCCATAATAATCTTTACTTACTTACCTTACTGTATACGTCATCGTTGATTGGCCTGTCCTGTGTCCACAATATCCCGATAATAAACTTTACTTACTTACTTTAAGTGTCATCATTTATGGGCCTGTCCTGTGCACACTACCCCCATAATAAACTTTACTTACTTACTTTACGTGTCATCATTTATGGGCCTGTCCTGTGCACAATACCCCCATAATAAACTTTACTTACTTACTTTACGCGTCATCGTTGATTGGCCTGTCCTGTGCACAATACCCCCATAATAATCTTTACTTACTTACCTTACTGTATACTTCATCGTTGATTGGCCTGTCCTATGTGCACAATACCCCCATAATAAATTTACTTACTTATCTTACTTTGTACGTCATCATTAATTAGCCTGTCCTGTGCAAAATACCCCCATAACATGCTTTCGAAATATCTCTCTATTTTAAGCCAGATGACTTCTTGTCCTTGGCGTAAGGACGTAAATTACAAGTACTTCAGAAGTCGGAGTGATTTCGTCTGATGGCGAGGGACACTGGTATTAGGGAAAGCTAATCCACATGCAATAATCAATCCAGTGCACTAGAAGTTGTAGCACATGTATGGAATATGCTTGAGTTAAAAGCAAGCGAACGCAAAAAAAAAAAAAAACGCTTCTGTTTTTGTCAAGTGTAAATTAGCTATCCCACAATGACTCCATCTACATCGTTCTTACATCTTCTCCTCCTAACCGTTACATATTTCGTTTTCTTCATTTGCATGTCTCTTAGAAACAAATCTCCAGCAATACTAAATTATTGCTGGACAGTTGTGTTTGGTCAGATTTTTCCTGTCCTTAACTTGCGATTGGCCTATCAAATCGGCGTGGAATTTTTCCTATTGCTCGAAGAAGAAGAATTAAATATAATCGGACTGACACAAATGGAAACATACCCGACAATGTTAAAGGACAACGGACAGATTAGCGACTGTAACGCAAATTTGCACCCTGGAAATTTGTGGTTTAGACAGTAAAGAAGGGGAACTCGTAGAAATAATGGAAAATAGGAAAAAAGGATTAATTGGAATAGCGGACATCGGAATAAAAAGGAAAGGATGCAGATAGATCCATCACAGTTATACGATTGTCTACTCCGGAGTGGAACAACAAGAAAGGGCAAGACATGGTGTATGAATAGTCATTGAACCACGACTAGCAAGGAGAATATTATAAATAAAATATATATCAGAAAGAATCATAACACTGAGAATAAAAGAACAGGCAATTACAAGTATGTACAAATATATGCACCATATAATAAAAACACATGTGAGGAAGAATGCTAGTAGCTATCCAAAGTCGTCAATGATACGCGAAATAAAATAGAGAGGCAAGACATCATCCTACTCTTGGGAGAATTCAATACTAGACTAGGACATAACAGAACTGACATAGAAAAAACGTATTGGAGCATTTACAGGCCAACATAGTGCAAGAAATTATATTGGAAGCAAACTGATAGAGCTGTGCTGTCAGCATGAACTCTTTATAACAAACACATTGTTGAAACACTGACTCACAGAAATACACTTGCTACTATTGGAACGATTTAGACACCCAAAATACCAAAATGATTTTATATTTATAAGAAATGACATAAAAAGAGATCTAGTAGATGCAAGAGTAGCACCCAACTTAAGTATAAACATAGATCATAAAGTAGTTACTACCACAATAAGAACTCACGGGAGAAAGTAACGACCATGCAAAAGCATACCACGCGAATAAGTAAATTTTAAAAAAATCTAAAAGACACAGCAGTGAGGGAAAATTATGAGAAAGAACTAAATAAAACTTTTATAAAACTACCTACAGAAAGTAAAACAGAGGAAGAAGAATGGGAGATGTTCAAATAAAGTATTTAAAACACTGCAAAAATAACACGTGGAATCACGAAAAAACGCAGAATTCGGATAAAGAAAATAACAAGATTATGGAACGATGTGATAAGAGAAGCTGTAAAAGACAAAATGAAAAAAAAACAACATTAAAAGTGGGTGAAAAGCAAACAGGATCGTGATTATATTGAATATTAAATAACAAGAAAACATGCACGCCGAATAATAAAGAAAGAAAATCTACAGGACTGGGAGAAATATGGGTAAAGCCTAAATAAAAACTATAAGTAGGCAACTAGAGACTTCTAAGAAAAGATTATTGCAACGAGAACCATAACAAAACACTCTGTCCGAACTGAAATACTTAACAGCGAAAATGGAAAGCCAATAAGTGCACAAAAACAAATCCTAAAAATGATGGAGGCAGTATTTCTAACAACTTCTGAACATTCCATCCGACGCTACAGAAATCCATGAAACTTACACGGATGCAACTGAAAAAATCTAGAATCAGACGTACTAAAAGAAGAAAATTCATCGGATTAGCCCCATTGAATAAATCTCACTGACAAGAAGAAATATCAAATGAACTAATTAAAACAGCAAGAAAAGTAGGAACAGCATGGCTACACAAACTGTTTAACCATGTTTGGGTAGAACAACAGACATCAAGATATTGGGGAAACTCCATATTTATACCAATTTGGAAAAACAAAGGTGGTAAAAGAGACTGCACACAATACAGAGGCATTTCCCTTTTGCGTCATACTGGACAAATAGTTTGCAAAATTTACGAGAAAAGACTGCGGCCAACAACAGAGCCCCAGCGAAGCGAAACAAAACTTGGATTTAGGAAAAACAAAGGATGCACAGATGCCATCTTTCTTTCTAGATAACTGATAGAAAAAGCCATCGAATTTAATGAGATACTCTACTTGGCCTTTGACGACCAAGAAAAGACATTTGATCGAGCAGATAGAAATAAGCTGAGGGAAATCACTTAAACGATATGGAGTGAGTGCACATCTAACGGATTTATGCGGAAGCTTATATATACAACAACCGTGAATGCATTGTAAAAGTAAACCGTGGGCACTCAGAAACTTCAGCATAAGATCCGTAGTACGGCAAGGCTGTGTCCTGTTCCCCCCTCCCTCCCCACTCCCGCCTTCCCTCTCCTCTTGTTCATAACTTATATAGACAATATATGCAAAGAAATCAGCAAAACAGGGACCGCAACACCATGAAGAACAGAAACAAGAAAAATAAACGGCAAATTACACCTTTAAAGAACTTCTATTTGCGTACGGACGATCAAACACTAATTCCAAATCAGATTCTGAACTATAATGAAAATCATCATAAACAAGCTGTCAAAGACTCGATAGTACCACACCTCGTGAAGCCATAGCACAGTTGAGTAGACACTCAACAGGCCACGTTTGCCAGCAGAGTGCGATGTGAGGTAACACGCACGAAGGTGAAGGTCACCCCGCGTGGTGTGTAACCACGGGAGAGAGGTTAGGTAGACGGGAGACTGGACTTGAGGCGTTCACATCGTTTAGAATAGCGTTAGGAGTTTTGTGTTCACTAATAGATAGAACTAGCATAGGGTTAGCAGTTTGTGTTAGATAATTCTGTGGCTGTATATTGTGTATTGCATTAGCGACTGTTTACCGCTTGTAAGCGAGCCAACGGCAATAAAATGGACCATACATTTTGCCTCCCACACGACTTGCAAGTTGTCTTGTATGGGTGTGTGAGAAGTACCCGTTGAGGCCTGTCAGTTGAGTTGTTGACAGGCCAGGGTAATTGTGGTGTCAGAAAGTGGTGCTTGGACGAAAGCGCCAAGCTAATACCCACAGTAAAAGGGTAATTGTGGTGTCAAGAAGTGAAGCTTGAACGAAAAGTTCAAGCTAATCCACTCATCCACGGGCTCGAGACTAGGGTTTCATTTTTGTAGTAACGATAATTTGTGCAGACAGGAGAATTTGCGAGCTAGAAATATGCCTATCGTGACAAAATAGTGTTTAATTGTGTTTATGATATATTTATTGAATGAAATCATGTATTCTTCGAAGCTGTAAGTATTAATATTCTTATTTTCTTATATTTATTCATATATTTACCAATTTATTCTTGAATAAGCACCAAACATGATTCACGGCGCAGGAATACACAGGCAGCCGACAATATTGATTTTTGAGATCTAAAAATAGCGCTGCGCGATGACGTAGATTGATTGACAGACAGTTGTTCTGCGTCATTAGCATAAAGCAGTCGAGTGTTTACAAAATCGCTTAGCGGCGGCCCGCCTGAATCTGTGCTGTATATTGTTTATTATTTACTTATTTAAGTTACTAAATGAATATATTTATTTGTTGACACATTATTATGTTATTTTGATTTCTTTACAAGCATTTATTCATTTTTGGGTCTATTTTCTCTTTGCTTATCGTCACGATGGAACTATTTTCGGGCTAAGCATCTGATACTTAACTGCACAACGTTTACAGAAATTAACTAGGTTAGTAACGAAAGGCAATTATTGTTTAAAACAAAGACAGGACATTGACATTAAAATTAATTAATACATATTCTAGGTGTTCGTAAGTCTGTCATTGTCTAAGTCATTGTCCTTAGTTGTCGAGTAAATCATATCGTTTAGTAGGCGTGTTTACTGCTGCCCTATATATCAGAGGGCAAACAACAGCTGTGCACATACACCTGTGAGCCAAATACCGTGTGCTACGTACGAAACGTGTCGCCACCCCAGTGTACCAAACAAGGTGACCTGTGTCAAAGGAGCTTCGTTCCCACATTAAGCTGAGTACACTTATATATTTTGTCATGCAATTTGATTAATAGTGCATCTCTTGTTCAGCTTGTAACGCGTTGACATATTTGTATACTCTGTTTTTCTGCAAGATAAATCTGGGCAGGGTATAAACAGAAAGCACAACTGATAGTGATCAGATAAGAACAAACATAACATATCAAAGATAAATAACTGATTAAAGTCATCATTGCCTATCACTGTTAGCCAAGTACTAAAGTAAGATGGCAACTTTATCAGATTTCATAAAAGCAGGCAAAGAACTGGAATTAACAGGAAAAGAACTACAACAATATGCTGATCATAAATTTAAAGAAACAAAAGAGGAACAAACACGAAAAGAGAATGCGGAGAGGGACGAACGCGCACGAGAAAGAGAACATGATAAGGAGATGAAACAAAAACAATTAGATCAAGAGAAAGAATTAAAACAAAAGGAATTAGATCTAAAGCAAAAAGAGATAGATGAAATGGCAAGAGTTAAAGAAAAACAAATTCAGGTAGAATCAGAGACACAATTAAAGATGAAAAGCATGGATGTAGACTCACACGCAGAGATCTCTGCCACTAAACTAAGAAGTCAACAAGAGGAAAATAAGTTCAACAAATACAAAAATATTATCAAACCATATTGTAAAGAGGACTCCATATCTGCCTGGACAGAGAATGTAGAGTATCAATTTAAATATCACCAAGTTCCTTTAGATATGTGGGCTCCGATTTACATGAAGAATCTAAGTGGTGAGCCCCTTAAAGTAATAGAGTCTATTCCTATTGAACTTAGATCTAGCTATCAATACATCCATGATAGGATTATGCAGCACTTTTTACTTGATGCCCCTGGGTATCAGGTTCAGTTCTCAAATTTAAAACCTAAACCTAGTGAAACTTTTATAGATTATTTTTCAAATGTGCAGAGTGTACTAAACAGGTGGCTTAAAGCAGCTAACATAGGAAAAGACTTTGATAGATTAAAAAACCTAATAGCTATGGACAAGTGTATATCTACTATACCTTCTCCTTTTGCTAAGTTTTTGCAGCAGTCAGACATTGAAAACATCGAGCAGTTCGAAAAAAAAGGCTCAGCATATTTTTCTTCTAACAGAGAGATTTTTAAGACCTCAAGTGACTCTGAGATAGTTTCCTTTGTCAAAGACCAATCAAAAAACTATCAGGGTAACAGAAAACCTTTTCAGAAGTATGATAAGAAAGACAGAAAAGTTTCCATATGCATGTACTGTCAACTAATGCACGACACTTATGCTATGTGCGACAAATCGCCGAATTATCCGGCGCATCTTGAAAATGTGATCAAGAAGCAGCAAAGCAAACGGTCTGCATACAGGCGTGCAATCAAATGTTTTTTTTGTTCCTCTTATGGCCATTATTCTAATAAGTGCCTTGGCCGCCAACGTTTGAAAGCTAACAACGCTATGTTGATTGACACCTCTTCAGATAGTGGTAGTGAGAATGAGTGTGAGATTGAAAATGACTTACCAACTAACCAAGCAGAGGATGTGTGTGCTGCTAACGATATGTTAAGCTTTGACGGCTGTGAACGATGTCACCAATTCCATGCAGACGGAAGACTAGAATGTGGACATATAGTACCATGCTCATCTGTGAGTGTGAATGCAGCATTAGCCTCCAGAGGCAAGTTAGTGTTCCACAATGCAATGGTCAATGATGTACCATGCCAATGTTTGCTGGATAGCGGCAGCACCCTTATTGGTCTTCGAAAAGAACTAGTGAGTCCGGGTGATTACACAGGTGACACTGTGAAATGCCGAACCTTTTCGGGTAACGTTGAAATTTACCCTTTGGCAAAAGCCCGTATTGATTCTCCTTTTCTTTCCGGTACCTTTACTTGTGCAATACTTAACAACCCTTGTACAGATTTAATTTTGGGGTGCTTACCTCAACTGAAACAATGTACTAGTGAAGAAATAGTTGCATGGGAAAAATTAAATGCAGCTAAGGCAACAACCAGAGTTGACACTTCAAAACATCATGACCCATTGCAAAATGAGACACTACTAATGCTTTTTCCAACCAGCACAGATGACAAAAACACACAAAAACTTATACACCAGCAGAAATCTGATTTTAATGTGTCTCCATACTTAAAATTGTCAAGAGGCAAAGCCAAAATGACCAAGAATGCATCTTGGTTCGTTAGACGTAATATTGGCATTTCAACTACATGTCATATTACTAGTAACCATGAACAGGTGTTACTTGAACAACATCAGTTAGGTGTGCTAAACAATGCACACAAAACACCATGTGCGGGTCATCGTGCATACAGCAATGCCAGGCCAAGTTTTTTCAATAACAAATTATTTTGTCATGATCTATTTGCTGGTAATGGCTGTCATCAATTGATACAAAAGTTGAAGGGTAAACATCCTACAGCTGAAATACAACCCTCTACACTGGCACCCAAGCCATTTGATAGAGGAAGGGTCAGTTCTACCACAAGCACACAAACAAATGTGCGAAAACAAGTAATCTGGAACTTGATCAAGACAGATTTAGGCTACTTCCATACAAACGAAATGGCAAGGACCATTCAAAGTAGCACATAACCATGGTACATGTTGACTATGAAATGTCGATAAACAGACACTTAGAGATATTCCATGTCAACATGCGAAAACCTCACTTTTCAAGACAAGAGACAGAAGTAGTGACAGACGAACAGATTGCACCAACACCAAGTGATCAGACGACAGACATACACAACGCAACTACACTAGTTAGTGAGACTGGCAAATCCGACGAGGGGCATACATGTAGTGAACTTATAGAATACACATGAATAAATCAGAATACTGATGACTGGACAATACACCTACTGAAACTGAGACATGCCTTTGACAGAGTGCGACGCTTCGGTCTCACTGTCAAACCAGCAAAGTCAAATTATGCCTAAAATAAATTCATTTTTGGGTCATGTCATTTCTCAAGTCCAACTGTAGACTGACCTGAAAAGTAGTACCAAAATTATGAATCTGACCATGTCTAACAGAAAGAAACAGGTCAGAAACCTTTTGGGATTAGTAAATTACTCAGAAATTACAAATATATTTTCCAATGTCTTAAAATCTTCTGGAAATGAAATGTGAAAGATGCATTATTAATTCCTGCATTGTCAAAATTGAAGATCCTTTTTTGTAAATATTCCAATCCCTCCGCTTGCCTAATCCTAGGCTCATTTATTATCTTAGGTCATATGCCAGCAGAATCTCCATCACTGCAGTACTAGGCCAATTTTTTTTTTGAGGGCATCTTCCATCCGCTTTGCTGCGTGAGCAGTAAGATCACACATGCTGAGTCCAAAGATTCCATATCACAGTTGCAGCCCTAGGCTTCATCTATACGGTGAGAAGGCTCCATCGAGTTCTGACGGATGTTCACTGCATTGTCCAGACCGACAACTCCCTGATCACGGTCATACATAGTGGTGTGCATCAAAATGACCGGATATTCAGGTGGTCACTAGTTTTACCATCTGGGGTAAAAATACCTGAAATCCAACAGTAAATGTAGACTGATGGTTGGTACATGAATATCTGATAATATAAGATCTAAAATAGCTTACATACATATCCACATTGTTGGTGTAGTCATGTACCAAAACAATGAACTATCATGTGTCCGTGGACATCAGATTAAGAACTGTGCTGCTATACTTAGATACCACCGTGTGAACTAGGACAGCTCATTTCCAACTAAGCTCCATTCCGGTGTATCATATATATGAACCGCAGAAAACAGTGTCAGAACAGTGCTTAATTACAGACACGAAAAGACAGAGCTACAACACCAGCGAACTCTACACGTGCACTACCGAGAGAACATTAAGATGACTGTGTAATATATTTCAGATACCCAGGCAAAATGTGTGGTTATATTATGCCTATACAACCATTGCACATACATGAAGGCAACTACTAACCTGTGTAAACCGAATACTATGTATATAAACTTATTGTGTTATGTAATATAATATTTTAAGATAGTGATAAATTAGATGTAGGTTAGGAACTATAACAGTTCTCATTTATTTTAATAATGTAGTTAGTACAGTAATTAACCCATTAAAATTAGATTAGAATATTAGTTTAGACATAAGAATAGTTTATTACAAGTTAAATTAAATTTATGATATGAATAGTACCATTTAGATTGTTATATTTCACTTAGTTTCATTGTAGTTAGTTTATTCCATCTTAATGAAACCATACCATCTTTCAAATATTACCATTTATTAGTATCATCATTTTACATCATAATAGATTAAAAAGAGTAGATAAGGTAACATACAGCATTTACACCAGTTAGATTAAGAACATCACTCATATAATTCCTTTGTGCATTTAAAAACATTATTTAGCATAGTATTTAGAAAAGTACATAAATTGTGGTCACATAATCCATTTAATTAAGGTACATAACTCACATCACAACAATTGCATTTAAATAGTTAGATTACATCACTTAGATTAGGAAAAAAATAAGAAGTAATATAATCATATCATATAATTAACATAACAAATTTAATAAATTTAGGTAACACATTAAATACTTAGTTATAGAATTAGAATGGTATGTTAGAATGTAAAGTTTTCGTTAGTGAAATTGTGTTAGTGTGAATGTGTTGTCTGGAATATAGTTTAGAACTTAGATTACAGTATTTTGGGTTTCATGACAAGTGAATGTAGTCACGAATTAGTGTTATACACCTCTTTGTGGCCACATTGAACCAAATTATGACACTCAAAAAACTAACATACATACACATAGAATTTATAAATAGAGGATAGAAATTAGATTAGTAGATTTATTACATCCAAACACACAAACAAACAGAAAAACAAACATATAAATTGCATACACTATTTGTAGATCAAAGGCAGATAACTTTGGGACCAGGGGACATAATAGACAACGAAGAACTAAATTAACAGTGAAATAAAGTCTTACGCGCGGAAGCGAAGGAGGTAAAGCCTGTCGCACACACTCTTGTAGAATGGTTGTTAAATATTATATGGGGGACATGAAATAATTCATGTGTTGACCCTAAGAAAGTCAACTTTGTATGGGTAGTAAGTTAATTTACTATGTGAGGGCAGGTCTTATAAGACAACGGTCCGGTTCAGACATACCTCTGATAAATATAATATAGCATGTGAGAAGGGGCTCACGCCAACCAGTCAAGTTTGTGGCGATTGCCAGTAGCCAAGTAAGGCTTTGCTACATTGTGACAATAGTTATTAATAGTCTATTGGAATGCCCAAAGCCAGGTTATCTAGAGTCTTTGACAAAAATTAGAGACACTAATTTTTTGTTTAGGAACCTCTTGCGTCACAACCAATGAGTGAAAGTTGATGACGCAACACAAGAGGGGTGGGTGTGTGTCAAAGACTCGATAGTACCACACCTCGTGAAGCCATAGCACAGTTGAGTAGACACTCAACAGGCCACGTTTGCCAGCAGAGTGCGATGTGAGGTAACACGCACGAAGGTGAAGGTCACCCCGCGTGGTGTGTAACCACGGGAGAGAGGTTAGGTAGACGGGAGACTGGACTTGAGGCGTTCACATCGTTTAGAATAGCGTTAGGAGTTTTGTGTTCACTAATAGATAGAACTAGCATAGGGTTAGCAGTTTGTGTTAGATAATTCTGTGGCTGTATATTGTGTATTGCATTAGCGACTGTTTACCGCTTGTAAGCGAGCCAACGGCAATAAAATGGACCATACATTTTGCCTCCCACACGACTTGCAAGTTGTCTTGTATGGGTGTGTGAGAAGTACCCGTTGAGGCCTGTCAGTTGAGTTGTTGACACAAGCAAACAAACAAACAAACAAACAAACAAACAAACAAATAAACTTTATTATCAAAGGGTTAAGAATTGGGCACTCAGGCCCATCTAACATTCTGCCCTTTTATCACTCTCTTTCATATAATGTATGGAGTAAGTAAAACAGAGGTAATGATTAAAACTACAGAAGAAAAAAAGAAAAAAAAGTTCCGCGTAGAAGAATACCCCCTTGAAACAAGTAAAGAACTTCAAGTACTTAGGAATTATAACATCATGCCATGGCAAATCAGAAGACGAGATCTAGAATTGATCCATCCATCCATCATGTACCATGCCGATAAGCGTGGGCGATCATGTTCTGCCATCTCACTCGATCACCAGAGTCGTGGATCAGCTCCGTGTTCCTGTCTCGACCATGCCATGTGGCCAGTCCATCCAGGTATTTACTTCTCGGTCTCCCCCTTGATCTCTTCCCTTCGATCTTGCCAGTCGTCACCAAGATTTCCAAGTCACTTCTTCTCATAACATGCCCAAAAAACTTTGACTTTCTACGTCTAATCACTCTAATCAGTTTACGATCTTCATTTGTTTCTTGAAGGACTTGTTCATTGGTTTTTATGTCTGCCCATGGTATCCTTTGCATTTTCCTCAGAAACCACATTTCCACAGCCATCAGATGTTTTTCAGCTATACTGCTCATTGTCCACGCTTCACATCCATGCAAAAGAACAGGTTCTATGTAGCACTTCAACACTCTTTTTCTCGTTTCAATTGATATCTTTTTATTTGTCATTATGTTTTTCATCTTGCAAAAGGCTACCTTCGCAATGGAAAGCGTTCTAATCTCTTCAAGGCATCTCCCATCAGATGTTATGACTGTTCCGAGATAACTGTATCGATTCACTTGCTTAAGAATATGCCCATTTACTCGTATATCACATTGTGGTATTTCCTTCTTCCCAGTGACGACCATAATCTGTGTCTTCTTAATTTTTAGTTCTAACCATAGTTGTTTAATGTGTGCAACAACCGCATCTACTAAATTTTGCAGGTCCTGTTCATTGTCTGCAATCAAGACTGTATCATCTGCATATCTAATGTTATTGATGTATCGTCCCCCAATGTTGATTCCTTCCATATCTTCTATATTTCTGAAAATATTTTCACTGTACAGGAAGAAAAGATCTGGAGACATTACACATCCCTGTCCCACACCTCTTTTAATAGGCTAATATTGACCTACATCGTTATCAATTCTGATGGCAGCTTGTTGTTTCCAGTATATGTTTGTTTACAAGTCTAAGGTCTTTTCCATAAATTTGTAGATCTTCAAGCATCCTTATCATAGAATTGATGCAATAAGGCAAATCAACACACTGGAAAAATGACAACGTTTCTAAAAAGCACAAACATGAATCAGTAGATGCTAAAATCTTTCTACCACCAATATGCTACAAATGCCACTCCTGGACAATGACAGAAAAAGAGAAAAGACAAAAATATAACAATAGAAATGAGATTCCTGAGAAGAATACTCAACTTAACAAGAGGAGAGAATATCAGAAGTTATGAAATCAGAATTAAAGTGCGGGTAATAGTGTGCTAGTTTTCATAAGAAAACAGCAAGTTAAATGGTTCATCCATATAACTAGGCTACCACAGACAGTATGCCAAAACAAGCAATGATGTACAGACCAAATGGAATCTGGACAAGAGACGACCATGTAAGCCAGAGATTCCCAAACCACGGCACGCGGGCCACTTTTTGGCAATCCAGCTGTCAGAATGTGGCACGTGAGGCCTTGTTATTTAACATAATATATTTTAATTATTTCTAAAATGCACTCGGAGTGCCCCGTCAGTGTGCGATAATTTACTCTGCTCGTGGTTGTTATGCGCAGATATTATCGAATGCCATCATGTGACAAGAGAACCTATAATCAAATAGATCGCATTTTAATTAACAACAGAAATGCATCAAACATACAGCAAGTCAGAAGTTATAGAGGAGCTGAGTGCCACAGTGACCACTTCCTCGTTGGAGCAAAATTTAAAATAAAACTTAAGAGAGCTTTCTATACTAAATTACAAAGATTACACCCAACATATAACAGAGAAAAACTGCAAGACATTACAGTCAAAGAGAAATTTACAGATGAAATCAAATGTAAACTTGAAACTCTGCAAAACCCTTTGGAGGAAAGCGTTGACCAAACTTGGTTGAACATCAAGAATACAATTCAGTCTACCGCAGAAGAATGTCTCGGTGTGTTAACCACGCATAGAAAGAACAGATGGTTCAATCAAAAATGTGAAGAAGCAGTCATTAGGAAGAAGAATGCCAGACATGTATGGTTAAATGACATCAATAACATCCAAAAGGAAGAGCATTATAGAAATGAATGTAAAGAGGCTACAAAAATAGTCAGACAGCAGAAGCGAGAATATATGAGTAATATAATCAAAGATATGGAAACTAATCACCAGAAAAATGAATCCAGAAAATTTTTTAAAGAACTGAAGTCAATGAAACGAGGGCACCAACAAAACACATATGGTTTAAAAGACAAAAATGGGAATATGATAAATACCAATGAGGAAATGTGCAACACATGGAAAGAATATTTTATTGAATTACTAAATTGTGAAGCTCCAAGTAACATTTTCTCACAGGAAGAGGTTCTAACATGCGAACCACAAATTGAAGAACCTACATTTGAAGAAATCCTATATGTAATCACACGACTTAAAAACAATAAGGCAGCTGGGACTGATGGAATTGCTGCTGAATTTATAAAGGCAGGTGGCCATGCATTACATCTAAAGCTATACGAACTAATAATAAAAATCTGGAGGACAGAAGAATTACCCCATGACTGGAAAGAGTCATTATTGATACCTATCTTTAAGAAAGGAGACAAGTTCCAATGTGGAAATTATAGAGGAATATCACTACTGTCCACAAGCTATAAGATACTATCCTCAGTATTACTAAATAGACTAAAACCATATTCAGAAGACATATTAGGTGACTACCAGGCGGGCTTTAGACAAAACAGATCAACAATAGATCAGATATTTATCTTACGACAAATAGCCGAGAAACATTGGGAATATAAAAGAGATCTCCATAACATTTTTGTGGATTTTAAAAAGGCTTATGATAGTGTCCATAGGAATAGTCTATGGAATGCTATGCAGGAATTTGGAATACCAAGGAAGTTAATCAACATGACCAGACTATGCATGGAAGATACTTATAATATAGTAACATATAAAGGCAGGAAATCAGACCCCTTCCAAATAACATCTGGCTTGAAACAGGGTGATGCACTATCGCCGCTACTCTTCAATGTGGCTCTAGAGAAAGTTGTAAGGAAGGTAAAGGAGGAATGTGATATTGGAGGAACATCCAAGCTGCTTGGTTATGCAGATGATATAGATATTATAGGGGAAAGTGAACAAAAGACATTGGAAATATTGACTCACTTAAAGGAAAAAGCCCAACAGATGGGGCTGGTTATCAACCAAGATAAGACAGAATATATGGTAATTTCAAGAGACGGAATGGCTAGAAACTCTGGCCACATACAAATAGATAATATGACCATTAAAAGAACGGAAACATACAAATACCTGGGTACGATCTTCAACTGCTCCAACATCATAAGGGAAGAAATACAAACTAGAATCAACTCTGGAAATAAGATATACTATGCACTACAACATCTACTAAAATCAAAGGCGCTATCTCGTAACACCAAAATCACAATATACAAAACACTGATCAGACCAGTTGTGCTGTATGGCTCTGAAACCTGGAGTACAACGAAAGGAGACGAAGCCTTGTTACAAACCTTTGAGAACAAAATTTTAAGACGCATCTTTGGACCCATTAGGGATACACAAAGTGGAGAGTGGAAAAGAAGAAGTAACAAAGACATTTATGATCTGTTTAAGTCCCCGCTAATCACTGGTATCATGAAGGCTAATAGACTACAATGGCTGGGGCATATAGAAAGAATGGAAGATAATAGGGAAACAAAACTCGCTTACACTCAGGAAATAAATGACCGTAGACCCCGAGGTAGACCAAGAAGGCGGTGGAGAGATAATACATGTACAGACCTACAAGCACTTGGAATCAACGACTGGCAAGAGAAGGTCCACCAGAGAGACGAATGGAGACGGATTGTATTTGCAGCAAAGAACCTCAATGGCTCGGAACGCTGAAGAAGAAGATTATCGAATGCGCCTGTTCAGTTCGCAACGAAACGTTATGAAGTTCCCATATCCCAGCCTTGTCGACCAATCAGAGTGCGCAAAGCGCCATGTTGTCGTTTGTTACAACTGTTTAGCAGAGTCGGTAGTATTGTGAAAACAACATAGAATGGACCAAATTGCACTTTATGCCGGTGCTCCGGCTTTGGCGGCTAAAATGTCTGGATGCATAGCATTATTAGAACAGTTTCTTGGCCGCACAATATTAAAATATCATTATATCATTCACCACGAAGCTCTCTGTGGAAAGACATTAAATCTGAAACTTATCATGGGTGTTGTTTTAAGATGTGTGAACAAAATTCGAAGTAAGGCGCTGAAAAGGCGTGAGTTCAGACAGTTTCCATCAGACCTGAACGAGGATTACGGTGACCTACTGGTACACTATGATGTCAGATGGCTATCTAAAGGGAAAGTTCTGTCACGTTTCTGGGCACTGAAAAATAGTGTCTATCTGTTTTTGTCTGAAATAAATGAATTGCATACAGAACAGGAATGTCTGCTGAACGATGACTGGCTTAATGACCTGGCATTTTTGGTAGACATCTAATTGAAACTCTTCAATGTGAGAATCCAGGGAAAAAGCAAACTATTCGCAAATTTGTGCGATGGGATTTCTTCATTTAAAATGAGACAACGACAGTTTATCGGTCAGCTGACTGAAGGGACTTTGGAGGCGTTTCCAACTCTGAAGACGCTTGTGGTGGAAAAGAAATGTGACTTGTTACAGTATAAAGTAAAAGTGGAAAGTCTTCTGGATATTTTTCAGTCAAGGTTTCAAGAGTTCACAATAGTGGAGGATAATGTTGTCCTCTTTATACATCCGTTCGTATTTCCTGATGCCAAGCTCTGTCAATTACAGCAAAACCTTCAGCACGAAGTAATTGATTTGAAATGCAATTCTGCATTGAGATGTAAATTTCTTGAGTTGCCTGCTTCACCTTCAGCTGATCATTTGATATCATTTTGGCGTCTATTACCTGTCGAACAATTTGAACACTTGCGTTCATTCGCCGAGAGATAATTTGTCGTTTTTGGTTCGACTTACAGATGCGAGCAGTAATTTCCCGCAATGACATTTGTAAAAAAAAAACAAGCAATGTTCCAGACTCACTGACAGTAACCTAGCTGCGCTTATGACTTTGGGCACGACAGATTTGTGCCCAGACATTGATAAACTGGCATCTGAACTTAAGTAACTGGTTTTGAAGAACAGTTACAATCGTAAATTAATTACATTAATTGCGATGTTCGAAACTGATGTAAAATGTATTATTAAATTAACGTTTGATTTTAAACCAAAAAATGACCGCAGTGTAGTACCGATACTGACTGTCTTTAAAGTTTTAGAATTTTGTTGACGAAAGTTAAGAAAGGTAAGAATGATATTGCACGACTTTTATCATGTTATAACGCCGTGCCCCGCTTAACTACCGAAAATAGTAGATATGGCTCTCTGTTTGAAAAGATTGGGAACCACTGAATGTAAGCGATGGACAGAGGGAAAAACAGCACAGGGGAATCTCAATGTATCAAGACCATAAACGGGCACTCTCGCGCTGTGTATGCTTCATGTCGGCACCGCAAGGTACAAGAGGAAAACGATTAGATTAGATGAGATCTGTTTGTTCTGTATTTCGCTGAATGCATTTGTAAATCTCTTCTGCAACACGTATATTCAAATACGCATAAGTGTTTTTCTACAGATTTGTAAAGCATCCAAGTTACACACACAAATGTTGCCACGTGTGCTACAATATTTCTGACTTGTGTTGTTCTTTCTGTTCCAATCCCTAGAGGTTTTAATTGCTTTCTTTGCAGATCAATGTGTAGTAACTTAATTTCCGCCATCATCCGTCAGCACAGAACTTCTCGATTCCCATTTTTGTTCTTGGTAGCAACATCGTGTTTTCAGCACATCGAAGTTCAGGTGTTTCTATTCCTCCCATTACAAATGGATGATATCATTCCTTATCTCTGTTTGTATTTTTTCATTGCTTGCACTAGGTTCTGTATCATCTGTGTATCTTATATTTTTAGTGTTATATCTTCCGAGGCTTCGGGTGGAGGAGCGCAATTGGAAGGATACAAACCCTGCCCTCAGGCCAACAGGCAGACAGTTCGAGCATAGCGTTGCTGATCCGGCATCTTCTTCAATTTGTCTTATTCTAGATGTATTGGTGTTAACTTTCCTGTGGAGTCAAGTTAGGCATGCCGAGTGAGGGATCATGCTGAATGGGCAACACATAGTCTCTAAATTCAGCATAGGCTTTGTTGCTATGAGAGGTACAACTCCATTTTACAAAATATCGTCAGTTAATACGGCAAGGTGTCAGTCATATCCTCGATGACGATTCCTCTAACGTCTTTAAAAATACTTCGTAAAAAAATAGATAATATAGGAAACTGTCTCGACACATTACCCACCCCTGTCGCAAACCTCTCTTGATTAACTGGGATTGACCTACTTCCTTATCAATTTTTATGGCAGAATGTTATTTCGAATCAACGTTCTTTACAAGTCTTAGGTCTTTCCCATCCGACCGGATATCTGCAAGCCTCTTTATTAATGCGTCGATGTATATTACTTTATCGAAAGCCTTTGTATAGTCAATGACGTTATGATGCAAGCCTATGTTTACTTATCGAACGCTCTAATTATGCTTTAAGGAAATATACAGTTTTTGTTGTGCCTCATAAAAACCTTAATGATAAAAGAGCACGATGAAGCCAAAGAAATAAATTCCTGGATGGATTGGTCAAATTACGTAACTGGGACAAGAACACAGCCCTAATCCAAGACTCTGATGATCGTATGAGAAGGTCAATCGTGGCCGCCCATGCTGATCAACATGGCACATGATGATGATGATGATGATGATGATGATGATGATGATGATGATGATGATGATGATGATGATGATGATGATGATGATGATGATGATGATGCCCTTTACAAACTCACAACGTTGTTCCATTATTTCAGGTTGCATTTTCGTCCTCATCGTTGTTTGATTTAGCAAAATCTTTGTGACGCGACTCATTATGCTAATAAGTCGATGTTGATCACGTTTTTAAGGCTCCCAATTTCGTCGGGATTGTAGTCAAATTAGATTTCTGGAAGACTAACACCCATCTTCAAAATCGGTGGTCCTTTCTTTCTTATTGGGAATATCAAATGATTAGTCTCGCGAATAGTTGTAAAAGCCTTTAACGAGAAGTAGAAGTTTAACTAGAACACGATCACTAGAAATAAAATTGACGTTGTAATTTGTAGGTCAGCATGGCCGAATGGATAAAAACGCGTGTTCTTAAACATCTGGCGTGCTGATGCTGAGGTAAGGAGTTACACGCCTACATCGGTCAGTTAGACTAAAATGATGACTTCTCGTACTTGACTTTGGGACGTAAATTACAAGTACCTCTGAAGTCGGAGTGGGTTCGCCAGATGGCGAGAGACTTTGTTAATAGGTAAAGCTAATCCACATGCAAACTACTGTCCAGCACTACTTCAGTGGCGAAGAGTTTACGGACGCAGTTCGTGATCCCGCTTACCCGCGTTCAAAACAAAGCTGCGCGCGATGTAGCAGAAGACCACTTTGCGTTGTTTTTTTTTGTTTGTTTTTTGTTTTTGTTTTTTTGCGAAATGGTATGGGTGCTGGTCGTTCAGAAAGCAATGGCAAACAGCTAAACGTAAACTTGCCATGAGATCACAACAGTTAAAAATTATGGTGTTGACAGCAACGTCCTGTAAAACGATATGCAACTAACTTTTATCTAGCACTAGTAGTATGTATGGACTACGTTTGAGTTCAAAGCGAGCATGCGCAAAATAAAAAAAAAACATTTATATTTTCATGTAATGTTTTCTAAGTAGTTGTGTCGGTGTGTGTTTGTTGTTTGTGTGCTGAAGAAAGCTTTGGCCACAACGTCCATTTTATTGCTAGTGATCGTTAACACAATTAAACTTACCACCCACTGCTCCTTTTTGCGTGAAGCATTTATTGTATTTTTAAAGCTTTACTGCAGTCCCACAAATTCCAGTGTTGAAGGTCGGAGGCCTACTGTGACCATGTATCTAAATTAGGATCTTTTCCAACTCGATTTTGCCTTTTTCGGTTTTCAGATATCCCGCTGGTGTGAATGTTTTTTGTTAGCGAGATCATGAATTATTTCGTGCATTAATTTGGTGTTTTGTGTGTTGCGTTATTTTTTAGTTTTCCTACAATCTTCATAAAATAAATGCTTCTTTTTCCTCCATGCATAATTTAAAATCGTTCTTTAAATCCTTTCCAACTTTACATGGTTTGTGATATTATTTCCTCATTTGATTTAGTTTTCAGATGTCTTAAGTCCTTTATTTTCTATGGTCTATCGCCTTTAGTTTTCGGTTAGTTGTTACTGCAGCTTGTGTAACCGAGGTTTTGACTATTTCTAATTGATTATTCCCAACGTAACGTATAATTTATAGATCACATAATGTTCTTCATTTCTATGTTCAATTTGTCCTCCATCTCCAGTTTATTCTTAAGTAACACATATAAATTAAGGTGTGGTGTTAGTTGAGCTTCTCTAATTGTAGAGCCGGCTCCGTGGCTAAAGGCTTGCGAACGCTGTTCGTGAGCCGGGTACCAGGCATTCAAAGCTCAGCAGCGACCGATTTGTGCAGCAGACCGTGTCGCGTTGTGTTATAACGTGCTGGTATGCGAGCCGGACGTTCAGAAAGCAGTGGCAAACTACTGAACAAAACACTTGCCTAGTACATCAACAGCAGCTGAAAAATGCTGGTGTTGACTGCAACGTCACGTAAGAGATACGCAACAATTAAAAAAAAAATGTAGAGCACAGATGCTTGGCACTTGCCTGCATGCTGACCCTGTGACAATTGGATCTAATTTAATTAGTATCATCAGGGCTAAATTTTAAAATTGTTTCCCGCTTCCGGGCTAATCCAGCCCAAAATTGGTATCCGGAAATGTCTATGGAAGTAAATGTGGCCGGCGTGGTATTGATCACACCACCCACAGAGTGTCGATGGTATCAGCAACACAACCAAGGGATCAGCCGATGATATCAGCAACATCTTGTTATTTTCCGGCTTCAACAGAAGTCTCCGAATATAACATTAATTTACACTTCTTCAAGACTTTACTCGGGGCAATACATATGCATCGATACCAGTAGTTCCCAAGCTTTTCAAGCAGAGGGCCATATATACTATTTTCGGTAGTTAAAGCGGGTGACAACGTTATAAAAATATAAAAGTATATAATTTATTCTTACATTTATTACAATTATATACAGTATATATATATATATATATATATATATATATATATATATATATATATATATATATATATATATATATATATATATATATATATATAAGCAATATCATTCTTACCTTTCTTAATTTTCGTCAACAGAATTCTGCGGCAACTCCAGTCATTAGATAAAAAACCGTAAACATTCCTACACCAGCAGTCAAAGAGCCTGTTCCTCTGTACGCCACAAACAATTGTATTTACCAATTCACATGTAGATGCCAGGCCGTTTACATTGGTCGAACGGAGAGACAGCTTAACAAACGGGTGTTAGAACACGTACCTCAATGGGTCAACAAGATACAACACACAGGAGATGCTAGCCGCGTGGGGCCGACACACCGGAAGCTCCCGGCGTCTTCAATCGGCAGACACATTGTCGACAGTGGCCATTTTGTGGACAGAGACACTGCATTTCGCGTGTTGTTTAACACACAAAATACTCGCTTGTTAAAATGTGCAGAAGCAATTATGATCTATCAACGCAAGCCAGAATTGTGTAAACAGAAAGACATGTTAGTCAGCTTAAAATTACCCTGGTAGATAAGTGACATTACTGTGCGAATATGTGTATATTTCAACTTGAAGGATTTATCTAGTTAATTTAACGTAAGTTGTGTGATTTCTGCAGTATGTACCTGACGAGATGCAGCGAAATATGCCAGGCAATAAATCGTGCAATCTATTGTTTGTGTCTTCGTTATTCAAAATCACTTCGGGAAAACATTGTTTAGAATTCTAAAACTTTAAAAGCAGTCAGTGTCAGTACTAAACTGCGGTCATTTTGTTGGTTTAAAATCAAAAGTTCATTTAACAATAAATTTTACATCAGTTACGAAAATCGCTATTAATGTAATTAATTTACAATTGTAACTGTTCTTCATAACCAGTTAGTTAAGTTCAGATGCCAGTTTATCAATCAATCATGTGCCATGCCGGAAAGCGTGGGCGGTCATTACTCGCCAGAGGTAATCAATGTAATCAGTCAGGCAATAGGTTATGAGAGTTTATCAATGTCTGGGCACAAATCTGTTGTGCCCAAAGTCATAAGCGCTGCTAGGTTGCTGTCGGTGAGTCAGGAACGTTGCTTGTTTTTCTTTTCTTTTTTTTTTTTCTTTTTTAATAACGATCTTTGCGGAAAATGACTGCTCGTATTTGTAAGTCGAACCAAAACGACAAATGTATCTCTGGGCGAATGAATGCAAGTGTTCAAATTGTTCGACAGGCAATAGTCGCCAGAATGAAATCATATGATCAGCTGAAGGTGAAGCAGGCAGCTCCTCAAATTTACATCTCAGTGCAGAATTGCATTTCAAATCAATTACTTCGTGCTGAAGGTTTTGCTGTAATTGACAGAGCTTGGCGTCAGGAAATACGAACGGATTTATGAAGAGGGCAACATTATCCTCCTCTGTTGTACAGTCAATACATGAGTGAGACAGCGATGTGTGCTCTCTCATCTGCTATTTAATGTCTATATGGACAGAATATCCAAAGAAGCAAGTCTTGACAGAACAGATTCAGACAATTTAGAACTCTTTACTCCAGATGAAACAACTGACCCACAGGAAATAAATGAACTTCTATTTGCAGACGATCATTGTCTGTTTTACAGCGATGTGGGCGGACTACAGAATCATATTACTAATCTGAGTTCAACATGCAGCAGATACAATATGTGTGTAAACACAGCCAAAACGGAATTATTGCAAGTTAGCAGATCGCCGGGCCCATTAAGTATACAGATAAATAGCACAACTCTGAAACAAGTTAAAGAATTCAAATATCTTGGAAGTATGATCACAGAAATTGGCAGATTTGACAGAGAATCGAAATCAGATGTCAAAAAGCTAGTGCACTTCCATATCAACTATCAGCCTTACTGAAACATCCAAATATACCCATGTCCGCACAACGACAGAAAATAAACAGCATATTCACACCAATCCTTTGCTACCAGTCTCAAACCTGGACTCACACTTTCGCAAAATCACGCCTGCGAGATGAGATGGCTGAGGAGAGCTGCCAACTTAACACTCCGAGATCGAGTAAGAAATGCTGTTATCAGACAGACATAGGATCAACACCTTGTGCCACATTTACGGAAAGACAGAATATCAAGTGGTTTGGCCATGTCGTTAGAATGCAACACGAACAACTACCATCACTGGCCTTACATCAAAGATCATCTGCGACGAGACCGAGAGGACGCCCAGGAAGAAAATGGACTGACGTCATCAAAGACATTGTACAACTACACGGAATGACACTATCCAGTGCCGCCCACCGGGCTCTGGAACCTAAATTATTCCTCCCCACGACGCTTGACGGCAGAAGTTGAAGATGATGATGATGATGATGATGATGATGATGATGCTGATGATGATGATGATGATGATGATGATGATGATGATGATGGTGATGGTGGTGGTGGTGGTGATGATGATGATGATGATGATGGTGATGATGATGATGATGGTGATGATGATGATGATGATGATGGTGATGGTGGTGGTGGTGGTGGTGATGATGATGATGATGATGATGATGATGATGATGATGATGATGATCATGATGATGATGACGATGATGATGATGATGATGATGATGATGATGATGATGATGATGATGATGATGATGATGATGATGATGATGATGATGATGATGATGATGATGATGATGATGATGATGATCATGATGATGATGATCATGATGATGATGAATGATTGTGAACTCTTGAAATCTCGACTGAAAGATATCCAGAAGACTTTCAACTTTTACTTTTTACTGTAACAAGTCACATTTCTATTCCACCACAAGACTCTTCAGAGTTGGAAACGTGTCTAAAGTCCCGTCAGTCAGCTGTCCGATAAACAGTCGTAGTTTAAGCGAATAAATTTCATCGCACACATTTGTGAATAGTTTGTTTTTTTTTTCACCTGGATCCTCGCATTTAAAGAGTTTAAATGAAACGTGGTGTCCACCAAAATGCCAGGTCATTAAGCCAGTCATCGTTCAGCAGACATTCCCGTTTTATAGGCAATTCATTTATTTCATACAGAAACAGATAGAAACTATTTTTCAGTGCCCAGAAACATGACAGAACGTTCCCTTTTGATAGCCATCTGATATCAGTAGCTCACTGTATTCCTCGTTCAGGTCTGATAGAAACTGTCTGAACTCACGCCTGTTCAGAGCCTTACTTCGAATGTTGTTCACATATCTCAGAACAACATTCATGACATCTCATGTCGACATTTTTTTTTAATAAACATCCATGACATCTTTCAGATTTAATGTCTTTCCACACAGAGCTTCTTGGTGAATGATACAATGATATTTTAATATGGTGTGGCCGAGAAACTACTCCAATAATGCTAGACATCCAGACTCTTTACCCGTCAAATCCGGAGCATAGTCGGTGCATACACTGTCTAATTTGGTCAACTCTATATTGTTTTTCTCTACATACAACTTCAGAGGTTCAAACAGATCAGTCCCTTTGGTAGTTGCATGCATCTATTCAAGTCCTAGAAGTTATTCAATGACTTCAAAATTATCGTTTATTGCTCGAATAAAAACTGCGACCTGAGCTGTGTCAGACATGTCAGTGGATTCATCTATTGCCAATGAAAGAAAATTAAAATTTTTGATATGTGCTGCTACTTGACGATGAACATCGTTGGCTAATACTTCAACTCGCCTGGCCATAGTATTATTAGAGAAAGGAATCTGAGAAAATTGTGTTTCACGCTTTTTATCGCCAAGCAGTCTAGCAGCAATTCTAAGGGAAGTCTTGATTATTTCTTCTGCATCGGTGAACGGCTTCTTTTTGCTAGCCAACAGAAGAGCGACTTCGTTCGATGCAACAACAGCACTCTTGATCTATTCGTTAGCCTTGGTGAAAAATGACTGCTTCCTGGTCAGAGAACTTTCTTTTTTAGCTATGAATCGTTTCTTAACTCCAATTTGATCGGATATTGAGCCTTTATGTCTGAATTTGTGGTCGTGAAGTGTTTTTTTTTATTTTTATTTTAGATTTTTCACACTCATGTTTAAAGGCTTTAACGGTAAACGTTTATTTCAAAATAAAAATAAAATGTAATTTCAAAACAATACTACCGAGTCTGCTAAACAGTTGTAACAGACGACAACATAGCGCCTTGCGCACTCTGTGTGGTTGACAAGGCTGGGATATGGGAACTTCATAACGTTTGGTTGCGAACTGAACTAACGAGGACTCGCGTGCCAGTTTCTGACAGTTGGCGGGCCACAAGTGGCCGGCGGGCCGTAGTTTGGGAACCTCTGATCTATACTATTTAACTACTTCAATGATGTTGACACAAAATGCCTACCGTTTAAATGTATTTATAATATTATATCTGGCACAGCCTTGCAACTTACATTAAGTAATACGTTTTAATATATAGATCATATGCAAAGAATTTTCCCGACTTAGACAATGTATATTAAGATTTACAGCCTCCTCTTCTCACCTCCCGCATTTTTTTTTTCAATCTCCCTTGATGTCACATGCCCGGATATGCCCTCAAACGTCCTCAAGACCCTGGTTCTGCCCACCAGCTAGGGAACCGACATCTTTCTGACGTGTATTGAACGTTCACGTTGAAAACAGATTCATTCCGAGCGAACAGTCGAGTAAACAGTGGTGGCCTCGGGCGTCCCAAAGAACAAAACAAACATTGATCCACACCAGAACGCAATTAGACCACCAATTGGAAAAGTACGGAGAGGTTTGTAGGAATGAAGATTATGATAAAGATTCTCTTTTCTCTCTTACCCTTTAATATACACGCTCGTGTGATCCCTTTGCCTGACTCTCTCTCTCTCTCTCTCTCTCTCTCTCTCTCTCTCTCTCTCTCTCTCTCTCTCTCTCGCTCGCTCGTTTCATATCCCTCACTCACTTGCTCTCTACGTGTTCCTCACACCTAGAGCAGCTTCGCTCGTTGTCACCCGATCACAACTGAACACTTTCATGTTTGCTGTCATATCCGTGAGAAAGGATCACATGGAACGTTGCTCATCATATTTTATTCATTAGCTTTTATCCCTGCCTCTTATTTCCCCACTTTCGCATATAAATATGGTCGTTTTCGTCTTCTTCTTCTTCTTCTTCTTCTTCTTCTTCTTCTTCTTCTTCTTCTTCTTCTTCTTCTTCTTCTTCTTCTTCTTCTTCTTCCGCTTCTTCTTCTTCGTCATATTATTATTATCATCGGTATTATAATTATTTTAGGTATCATTACTACTATTATTATTTGGGTCTGTTAATCACTATCTTGTCCACCTCTCTCTATATATAGAAGTTCCTTTACAGCAATCTCTCTCTCTCTCTCTCTCTCTCTCTCTCTCTCTCTCTCTCTCTCTTCACAGCCCGCCGAAAAAAAATATACTTCTATCTGTTCCTTGTTCCCCTGCATCATACATGCTCATGGTCAGGTTGTATTTAATGCCCTGTATCCTGCTTCGTGTTAGTCAGCCTCCTCCTCTTGTCCCCAAAACAATGCCTCCCATTACTGTATTGTCTAAACCAGTGTGACATTTACTATGACCGATCTATTTCGTCTCCAAGATGTTTTGCTGTTTACGAGACAGCATGTCTATTGTTTAGCGTGTCTAGTGCAGAACGTCGCTCTCATAATAGCAAATCTGAAAGGCTCAACATACACATACATACACACAAAAACACACATCTTCTAATACAACATACTAACCACCATCACCGCCACCACCACAGTCATCGTCATCATCATCCTCTTCTTCTTCTTCGTATATACAAAAATCAATAATCGTATATCTTTTCAGGAGGTTGCTCATTTTTGTAAGAGGAAACTGAAAATGTCAGAAACTGTTAGCATCTTAGCTCCATAAACAACAACACTTGGTACCGTACAAAAGTCCTAGCAATGAAGAGTTATAACAGTAAAGAGAAACTAATGCGCTGCATATGAAAACGAGATAAAGTACATTGTTTTAGAACAGTTTTCTATCATGTGACAAAACATGAAAGTAAGTCATTGACCGTTTCAATCAATTAAGTAGGTGCCGTTTCCACAGTGAAGGTTGGCTGCAATGGATCTCCAACACTGCTTGTTTTTCGCCCTAACTGTACATTCTGTCAGATTGATGTTTGTCCATATTTTAACGTTATCTTCCCACTTGTATCGTTGTCTACCTCTTGCTCTCTTGCCTTCAACCTCACCCTCCAGTACAGTTTTTATAAGAGTGTTATGTCTTTTAACGCGGCCGAAATAGTTCACTTGCCTCTGTTTTATTTCTTTCATGAACTCTCTTTTCATTCCCAGTTATTAAAGTATTTGGTTGTTTATATTTCCACGAAATACGACATATTCTTCTGTATAACCACATCTCCAGGATGCTTGTTCAATGTCCCGGCTTCCGCAGCATATAGTAGTTTTGAATATACATAACATATCGCAATTACCAATGAAGAAACCCTTTGAGCTTAGATGTTACAGGCAAGTTCTTACAATATCGTCCACTAAGAAGAAGAAAGATTTACACTCTACAAAATGTAAATGTCGCCATAAATAGATGATTATGTGGTTGTTTCGGGATTTGAAATTTAAATATTGAGCACAACCCACTACTGGCAACGCCGATCGCATTCTGGTAGGAACCTAAGGCCTATCCACGTCAATATTGAGCATAGCCTACGATGGGTAGCGTTGTGATGTTCTGTTGAGATAATTTGGTGTGTCCAGTGTGTGCCGCGTGGTTACACACCCGCTTCACACGCGTGATCCGGGACTGTTTCCGGATCCGGTCAGAGATATACACTACTGACGAGCTCAAATGAGGGCGAAACTCGAGTATAGTGCTTCCATATTGACGTGTATAGGCCTTAGATTCATACCAGAATGCGATCGGCGTTGCCAGTAGTGGGTTGTGCTCAATATATAAATAGATGACTCGGAATTACTCGGAAACTGAAATATTTTGGCCACATTAAATAAATATGGCAATGGCTTGGTGTGAGATAGCAATATTCTAGGAACAGCTTTAGACACGTGCATTCTGTGTACCGCAGCCAGTGCTGCGAAACCAGCGTCATGTAACGTCTTGTTTACTTTGTTCCCCCATAAGGACCGCCCAAAAATTAGCATAGGATCAGCCATACTTAAACTACAGGCTAGTCCGATCGCCTCACTTGTAGTCTGGGGAAACGAACCATTCAATAATGTAAGGAAAGTGTAACTGTGTATTCTCCGTGCGAGAGGTAAGAACATAAGTTCTTAAAACTTAACTACTTATATCTTATAATAAATGAGAATATAGGTAGGGGATGTAAATGTTGATGAAGTAATAACTACATAATTGCTTCTGACAACGAGAGTCTGCCTCACAGTTCCTGCAGCCAGTAAGGTGTCTGTCACCACTGCCTAGTCTATGTTTACACTGTTATCGTGATCTTATGTTAATCTAGACAGGGAACATCTATTTCCACTATCATCTCCCTTCAGCAGGTATCCATAACTTTCATTCACTCTGATTCTATGTCTGAACCAGGTTCTCTAGAATTGGGAAGTCTTTTGCTCGGACTTTTAAGTGAATACGTGTATATCTTTACTATATGGAGATATATATTGTGTGAATCATGTGTCCTCTGGTTATAGACCGGGGGAAACTGTGTGATGTTATTTCTCCATGAGAAAATGTGTCTACAGGATTTGTAGAGTGTATGCAAAGCAGCATCAGCCTGAGTAAGTCGGGTGACTGCCAGAGTGACCCGAGATTACGTTCACGAAAGGCCGTGCTGTGGTTTGATGAGAAGAAGAAGAAGAAGAAGATAAGAAATATGTGACTCTGCGTAGAAGGAGATCCATATTCTGTCACATGATTCGAGACGAGACGTAGAGTATATATGTGTTGTTAACTCATAAATACGTGGTTTTATGTGTTGTGGGAAATGTGTTCGTGGTGTTTGTCCTGTAAACAATCATGGGATTGATCGTGTTGTAGAGTCAATGGATTTGATAGTCGCGAGACTTCAGACTAACATACAGCTAGGCTACACCAGTCAAAACACCACCACACCACCACAAAACCCAAACTCACACATCAGGGAGGAAAGTTATACTCACAGAGGTAACCGTGGTGGGGAAATCCTCTCCCCCTTTCCTTACTTGAGTATGTGTAACGTTCTCCATGTGTGCGTATGCGTGTTTCACTGAACATTTATATAATGACATATAAGTATATTGTTTGTTCATTTTCTGTCTATAAAAGGGCACCGGAGGAATGCGCAGAAGCGAGAATAACGTTGGCCTTTAGAGAGAATAATAAAAAGAGTTTTGTAGAGAGCATGGAACCGAAAGGAATCAAACTCATGCTATAATGGAGAAGAGAACCTAGAGAGGAAAAAAAAAAACTACATAATGGGAGGTCTAGATAGCAAGTAGACCCAAAAATTATGGAAAACAATAGGATACAGAGTCCTCAACATAGTCCTCGAGAAAGGAGACAACTCTTCTCATAAGTGTCAGCTACGACGTTAAGTCAAAACTCATTTATTCCCCTGGACCCTTCCAATCTCCAATGATGACAAAATGGGAAGACAACGGCAGCAGTGGTGATACATTCCACAACTAAAGAGATTCTGTGTGCTGAATCGCTATAACAAAATAGCGGGATTCAGAAAAGTAGGCATCATTTACCTACTCCTCAGTCTGCAAACTCAAGAGAAGCAAATACGAAGGTTACTGTAAGCGGTCGCCAGACTCAGATTCGTTCTGCAAAACGTGACGGCAATCGACAAGTGTGCAAGACATACTGACACTGTTTGGAGCCCGCCTTTGACGAAACCGAAGAGCGAAGCCTTTACAAGTGATTTAATGTGCCGCTAAAATTACTGACAATCCGACTTTACAGAATGCCCTTTTGACTTATCTTGACTCCATGATTAATAATTACTTCATGAGAGGGAACCAGCAATTGAGACAATCGCCAGTTCAGGAGGCAGATACACGTTACTCTGACAACCTCTACCCGAGAAGAGGCCCCAACGGGAAATGCCGACATCTAATTGTTATCATTGTGTATCATCGTTATCACAGAACAGCAAATAATAGTAGACATTCCGTACATCTGTCTGCTATAGTTCACACGCAATATTACAGCATCTACATTTTACCCAGAAGATACAGTCAGAAAACTTACTTCTCACACAGTGACCGTTTTAATGGTACGATCCTCCAAGGAGGAGATCGAGCTGTCCCGTCTTCATGGATGGACAGAGGATGTCATAGACTGTGTAGAACTAATAGATTGTGTAGGTGTGTCAATGTGCATAGGTACAGAAGTTTCGCAAAATTAGATGGGTGACCGTACTTCATGGTTACGTCACCGAGTGTTGTTCAAGCAACAGATGATTAGTTAAGAACCAGATCAAATCAACAACCTGTGAAATAAACAGTGACTACTCAGGTAGTTAAAGGAGTCACATGTCTCATGTGAGGAAATGATGTCAACCTCAGCCATATATATTGATAATGATTTGTGTGGTGGGAAGTGGGTTGCGAAAAAGGCGTACACAGTGTAAAGTTGATGATTTATCATTATGTTATTATGTTGTCATTATGTTTTGTTGATTAGGTTACAGAGATAATAAAAGCGATAGTTAGAACTCAGAGTGTGTTCTGCTAGCTTGTGAAGGTGTTTCGGAGTAATGTGATTGTGAGAAAGTATGTCACTGGTTTAGTACACTGAGAGTTAATGTGGGGAGGTCGAATGCACATTCGCCTAGACCCATAAGAAAGAGAGAGAGAGAGAGGAAATTATTCCCTTGTAGGCGAATGGCAACAGACCTGGCTTTCAGAGCAGGAAGGAATACCATAAATCATACATCATTGATTAGATCTCGAATCCAAGAAGAGTCAAATACCCCTCCCATACATATCCTTAGACTCCAAAAGAATCCGAGGACCCCTAGACCTGACGTAAGTCATAAAAAAACACCTCACACTTGGGGAGATGAGTGACGGAAGGCATGGATCCTTGAAGAAAAGGCAATAAATACATCGGGCGGTTCTGTTATGTATCCAGGTTTTCTGTCAGATGGCACTGTGTTGCCTAGATTGTGAAAATGATTGTACTGTGAATGTCCATCTTTATTATATTTTGTGCAATTTGAAATATTTATGTCTGAAACACGCTAATTTAAAACTCTTAGTGGCTGAAGCTTCAGCATCTTCTAGCAATCGTTCATTATATTCGAAGAACAATACACAATTCCTCAAATATGCTGAAAATATTCCTGAAATATACTGGTTTTAAACAGTGTTTGGAAGACAGAAAAACGTTATAGTGTCTGCAATTACGAAACAGAATCCATGGCAATCTCTATATATAAAGCCCATAAATGTGCACTCTCCCGCTGTTTATGCTTCACCTAGACATCACAAGGTACAAGAGGAACACGATGAGATAAGATTGTGATGATCTTTTCCTTGTATTATGTCTAATGCCCGAAGGATTTCTCTAGAAGAGCCTCTCTGTGAGCTACTTACAAGGTGAAGTTAAACAGTATTCAGAATGTATGGTAAAAAACTGGTAAAACAATTAAAGTACATATTTGGTGGCATCCCGCATACCACGTCCGAAACACAGTTGCGAGCGATTTGGAAGCAGACCGCTTTGTTTTGGCTTAAAATACAATGGTATGAGTGCCGGTCGTTCAGAAAGCAATGCAAACTACTGAACGTAAATTTGCCAAGGAATCACGAACAGCCAAAAAATGATGGAGTTGATTGCTTCGTCCTGTAAAGGATATACAACTGACTTTTCTCCGTAATCTCGTATACTCTCGTAAGTAACGTGACGACGGTGAGAATCAGCAGTGGTTCGAATCGCGTCGGTAACTTACGGGGTATGTGAGCCGGCCGCTCAGAAAGCAATGGCAAACTACTGAGCGTAATCTTGCCAAGAAATCAACAATCAGCTGAAATATGCTGATGTTGACAGCGATGCCCTGTAAAGGATATGCAAAAATTCGAATAAACAGCATTATGTCTCCAACACTGAACTACTTTGACCATATTAAAACTCACAGTGGTTTGGACAGAGCAGTCATGAGAGACATGGTTCCTGGAAGAAGGGGGAATTATTGACGATCGTCGTTATCATCGCCACACCGGTGGTCCTTTGCAGAACCTGGCACTCGTCACGGCCAGCCGAAAAGTTTTGTATTTTTTTTTCCTGCCTGATCATCTCATCTCATCTTTTTCCTTTTGTATCTTGTGGTGTCGAGGCGAAGTATAAACAGCACGAGAGTGCCGGTTTATAGGCTTTACATATATAGATTCCCATCGACTCTGTTATTCCCTTTGTCCATTGTTTACGTGGTCGGCCTCTTCTTCTGGTTGTGTTTGGTCTGTATATCATTGCTTGTGGTATACTGTAAGTTGACAGCCTAGTTATGTGGCCGAACCAATACCATTGCTGTTTTCTAATGAAACCTAGCGCTGCTGTAACCCCAACTTTAGTCCTGATTTAGTCATTTCTGATTTTCGCTCTTCTTGATACATTCATTATTCTTCTCTGGAATCTCATCTCCGTTGTAATTTTTTTTTTCTTTTCTCTTTTTTCTGTCATTGTCCAGGTTTGGCATTGAGTTGGTAGGAAGAGAGTGGTGTAGAGTACTTTTTAGTGTCTACTATGACAAAGCGGTTAGAGACGCAATTCGTAACCCAGCATATCGCGTTCGAAACACATATGCGAGCGATTTGGAAGCAGATCGCCTTTGGTTGGTTTGCCATAACAAGGCATGAGTGCCGGTCGTACAGAAAGCAATGGCGAACTACTGAACATAAATTTGCCAAAAAATCACGAACAGCCAAAAAATGTTGGGGTTGACTGCAACGAAATGTAAAGGAAATGCAAGAAGCGTTTAAGTGATGTATATTTATGATAAAATTATCTTTGTGTAGTTTTATATTTTACTTCTGTCTAACTGCAGTTGTGATCCGTGTTTGCAACGCTTTTACCATTCATGAGTCAGCATTCTTATAATGATAGTTCTGTTGAAATAGTTAACCCATTTTGTAATTTACTGTTCTATTATCATTTTCTCACAAACAACAAAATGAGTATTCATATCAGGATGGGGAGGCGGAGGGGAGATCTAATTTCATCAACACGACGATCAATGAAAATAGTAACCAGTAATTGCTTTTGGTGATTCCAACCGCCATTAAACTTTCTGTTTGCTTTTCATTGGACAAAGCAGGGCGCGCGCGTGTATAGGCGTCACTTCCGATTGAACCCGAGGAAGTGTTGAAATGTCGCGTGACAAACTCGTAGTGTCAACAAGAATAGAACTCTCTGACAGACCAGGCAGATAACTTCAGGCACGGTAGTTGCTTCACAGTATATTTGTGAGCGTAGAAATACTAAAATATACTCCAGTAAATGATCATTTGTTGTGTGTTAGTGTGTTAATGTCTGAGAGACGATGTATATAAATGAGAGTGTATAAATGTTTGTGTGCATGTGTGTGAGTAAAATTATGAGTATATATCAATGTGTGAGAGTCATTAATTGTTCTTGCGTGTGTCTGTGGTGTGTATGTGTGTGTGTGTGTGTGTGTGAGAGAGAGAGAGAGAGAGATGTATCGGTGAGAGAGAGAGAGAGAGAGAGAGAGAGAGAGAGAGAGAGAGAGAGAGAGAGAGATAAATGTCGCTGAGTATGCGAGTGTATATGAGCGTGTATGAATTTATAAGTGGTTGTGTCTGATTTGCTCACGTATGTGAATTTGGGTGCGTGTGTGTGTGTGTGTGTGTGTGTGTGTGTGTGTGTGTTGTTTGTGTGAATGTTTATGTGGATATTTTTGTGGAGAGAGAGAGAGAGAGCGAGAGAGAGAGAGAGACAGACAGACAGACGGAGACAGAGATAGAGAAACTGAGACTGATCGCGAACATGGACACCAGTCTCTCTCATCTAAACATCACATACGATCACTGTCCATCTTCGCATCAGAAATCAGCTGCAACATATTTCCAGCACTTTCCTTCACTCTCTATAATGCTAGTCTTTCATTTTTGCTCCATGCCATTTTTTCACTCAATCCTTCCATTTTAATTCGTTATGTATACAAATACCGGCTCCGTGACGAAAGGCTTCTTACAGACGCAGTTCGTAATCCCGCATACCCGCGTTCGAAACACAGCTGCGGCGATTTGGCAACAGACGGCCTTGCTTGTTTATTTTTTTTTTTTAATGAAATGATATGGGTGCCGATAGTTCAGAGAGCAATGACAAACTAGTGAACGTAATCTTGCCAAGAAATCACAACAGCAAAAAACATGATGTTGACTGGGAGGTCCTGTAGAGAATATGCAAATTTTCAAACTTTATCTATACGACTATATGTCAACATGGCCGAGTGCTCGCTCTTAAACTTCCGGCACACTAACAGCGGGGTAGCGGGATCATTCCCCACACCGTCAGTTAAAGTTAAGCGTTGACTTCTCGTTCAGAATGCAATGGCAAACTACTGTACGTAAAATTGCCCAGTAAATCAACCATGGGGTTGAGGTTAAATTTCGTGCAAAAAATATGCAACATTTTAAAGTAATCTTTACGAATGTACAACTTCAGTGCATACAGAGTTGTGACAGACATGGATTTTTATTGTCCACTGATGTGTTTCCTTTATACAGTAAGCAAGTACACAGCAGGAGATCCTCCAGCTGGAACGTCAAGCATTCTTTGCCCACATTGTCAAAGAACATTTTGAGCCAAATTTGGCCTTATCAGCCATCTTAGAATTCACGGCTCCATACTTTCAACCCCCACTGGATGAAATGAATGGTCATTATCATTCTTGATGGACAAACAACAACAACAACAACAACAATAACAACAACAACAGCAGCAGCAGCAACAACAACAACTACAACAAGCAAGTAATGAGATCTATAGAACCCCGGGAAGGTTAACCCGGTCAACAAATGCCCGCAGAAGTCGGATGTGTCGGCCTAACGGCGCAAGAACGCAGCTCTGCTGTAAACAGGCACAACGCAATCACATCCGAACAAAAACTCCGGATGAACGAAGAAGAAGAAGAAGAAGATCTATAGAAAATATGTCATAGTTCCCGGCTGGTGGTCATAATATAAGCAGCTCACGTCAAGCGGATGAAATTGTCCTGATAGCAACACTTCAGAACTAACTACAGGAAATAATAAAGACAGTGGATTGCAAACAACTACAACAACAATTAAAGAACCCGTTTTAAAGCCTTGAAGCACAGAAGTAATATGGTGCTAGGCAAATTGTAATACCAAATCAGCAAAGGTGAGAGGTGTACTCAATATTACTTTAACCGCCTTGATTTCCCAGAATACTTCCTGGTACCAAGTTTAGCTTGGGAGCCCGGGTCTATTTTATGAATCTGGCGGAGGAGATTCGAACAATTGACAACCGGGCCGACGTAGAAAATTGGTAAAGTGCCTCAGCGTGAATACGATGAAGACGGAAATAATGGTGGCATCAAAGAAACAGGTCA